>MJUU01021347.1:0-12686 GCA_002080025.1 Modiolus philippinarum | reverse complement strand
TTCATAAAAATATACGATGATTCTGTTATTGATTCCATTAACTTTTTAAAGTTATTTATAACGCAATAAATTACTTTTCTCAAATACAAATATGAGAAATTTTATTTCTGTACAAAGTGAATGGGTAAAGGAAATGTTCCATACAGAACATCCAAGACGCAACTTGGTTTGATTAATCACGAATACATCCTCAAATACGCATGTCGTCCACGATTCAAAGCTCAACGTGAAAAACTTAAAATTTGTACCTGGTCTTTTTAAGTGGAATCATCAGAACAAAAGGTGTAAGTTGAGTACACCTACGATGTTGTTTATGAAATAGACTCTTATTTGTTTTTTATTGTGGTACATGCAAGTTTGTCACGCTTGTTACGTCAATGTATTTTTCGTCGACGTAAAATTCGTGTTATGAACGACTGGTGATATTAAAATTAAAAGCTCATGCACATGTTCACAAATTATAACTAGAAAATGTGTTTATAAAACACGGATGCCCCGCCGACAAATTTATCGCAATAGATAACCTTAGCCAATCATCAATGGAATTTAGTTCCCTGTCACTTAGAATTAGGATGGAATCATCAAGAAGTACTGTTACAGATGAATATTCATTAAATATTTGTTTAGTAATGGATGTAAACAAAAATTTTCCAACTAAAGTCGCTGAAGCATAAAATATTGGCCAGGTTGTAAAATTATCCATGAATTATGCAGAACTCACCATGGTGATTTACCACCAAGTTGCTAATAAATAGGAATAATGCAAACATTTACCAAAGTGATTCAAGTGTAAAATGTAGGTCAAAGTCAACGAATTGTCAAAGAATTTGGTAGTTTTAACTAAGATGAGTCATTTCATGAAAAATTGTAATGTTATGTTGTGTAGTTAATAAGAAATGGACTTAAAACACAAAATTTACCGAGTCACTCAAGCGTAAAATGTAGGTCAAAGACCCTTGTCCTTGCGTTGGATAGCACCCATCAAGGTGATACATTTGATGCAACACCATAGTGATATCATGTTTAGTTGTTGAGAATTGGATTAAACGGAAAATTAAACAAAAGTCACTCAAGCGTAAAATATAGGTCAAAGCCACTTAATTCTTGGTGATTTGGGTAGTACCCATCAAAGTGACTAAGTTGATGAGACATCATTGTGGTATGATGTGTGATTGATGAAAAATGGACCTTAACGCAAAATTTAACAAAAGTCACTCAAGCGTAAAATAAAGGTCAAAGCCACTAAATACTCAATGATTTTGGAAGTACTTATCAAGGCAATTAATTTGATGAAACATCATTGTTGTATGATGTGTAGTTGTTGAGAAATGGACTTAAACGCAAAATTTAACAAAAGTCACTCAAGCGTAAAATGAAGGTCATGGATCCCTAATTGTTGGTGAATTTGGTAGTACTAACTAAGGTGCATATACTGATGTAATAACATTAAGATATTATAAGAGGTTACCAAAATATGGACCTAAACGCAAAACTTAACATTGGGACGTACGGACGTATGTATGTTACGTACGTACGTACGGACGGACAAGGGTAAATCTATATGCCCCTTCCACTTCGTGGCGGGGCATAAAACCCTGACTAGAAAATCTCATTGAATATTGCCTATGTAAATTGCCATGAATAATGAAAATTAGTTTCGGCTGATTGGGTTATCCTTTTGAAATAAAGATTATTTATTTATTTATTTATTTATTTATACTATAACTAATCCGAGATTTTGATTACCGCAAAATATTCAACGAATAATCGAACAACGCAGTAATTCACGAATGCGCGCAGCGCATGAGTGAATTACAGTGTTTTTCGATCATGAGTTGAATATTTTCGATAATCAGAATCTAGGATTAGTTATTGTTTTTATTATATAGATTAGTTCTGTCATAATTATTGGTTTAATTTTAGATTCTTTTCATGAACTAAGTTTTTCATGTTAATCCGCCAGACGTTTACTTAACAACAACGTTGACGACGTCTATTGTGACGTCACTTCCTAGAGTGAAATTATGGAAAATAATTTCACAGTTAATTATCACTTTTCTTTCACTGAGAAATTTCAATCTTTCACCGTCCTCTATATAATAATTATATATACCACTATATCGCCTACAAACGAATGGGTGTATCTTTTTTCAGACTGCCTTCGTGAAATTTCTAATGTACTATAGTTCTTGTTTTGCCCCCTTTTTATAATATTTCCGACCTGTTATTTTGTTGTTACTGCTATTATTGAAATGATTTTCAAGTAGGAACAGTTTTCATGTTTGATCATAGAGATAGGCAAATTGCCGATAATTCTATGAGTTTTTTTAATAGAATGATTGGTAATGTATCTAATTCCTACTCAAGTACTTCAATTCCTGGTAATTTTATGACATATAACTCATAAAATACATATTAACGTCTATTTCATATTGTTTTGAACCTATTTTTACAACATTACTTTTGAAACGTTGTTTACCAACTGGTCATGACCCAGATAGTGTTGGTTTAATGCAGAACAACCACTGTATATCAACAACGGCATTAATACAGGAAAAACAAGCAAATAAGGTACAAATGGGAGGTAATCCACATAGAAAAGTTGTATGAAAGAAGGATTTCCAGTCGACAGTGGCAGAAAACCTGAGGAACAAATAAAAAAAGTATCGAAACGAGGCAAAAACGAGAACACAAAAAGTCTAAGACGAAAGCAAAGTCACACCCACAAAACACCCAGACACCATAAATTTACATTTGTACTAGAACACTAACAGTGTGAACTCTAGAAAAAGAGACTAACATTAGGTCCCTTAGAACGGTAAGCATGTCAGTTCTATTTAGACATGTAGCACTAGTCGCACTGTCAAATGAGTCAATCCAGGGTTAAGTCAAAATCGGCAATGTCAAATCCGGGAAGACGTGAAGTTATCTGAAAATGTCACTCACAGTACTTACAAAAAATGTATTTTTGAAACCGACATTTAAAAGATAAAATATCGAAGAGGTTAGAAGAACTATAAACATATTCCTAATTTTTAAATTTGGATTGGGCGACTTTAGATAGGTTAGAAAGAGTACGTATTGTCAACTATTTACTCACACATAATCACAGAGAGTATAAGAAAAAACATTAATATTTAATATTGAATATTAATGACGTATGAAGGCAAATGAAGCATGTTCCTAAAAGTGGGATTAAAATCATTATTCACACGCATGCCAAATCTATTAACTTAAAAAAACTGATGCCCATTTCAAACACATATTATTTCCATTATATATTTGCAAAAGAGTATGATGAAAAGGGAGTCGGCAAATAATTACTTTAAATTATATCAATGAAGCTCTGGTAATGGAATTATTGGTTTAAGAGATAGCTTAATACCGAAGTTACTGTGAATTCATTTTCTGCATATGCGCATTTCGACAACTTATGTCTCTTCAGTGCAGTTAAAATCTAAATGTTTGGAATCAGGTAGCGTGTGATACCCAATTAGAAATATAGACTGTTAAGCAGGTCTAGTGTGATACTTAATTTGAAACATATAGACTCCGTGAAGTTGGCATGCAGTGTCCAGTTTCTACAGCAAAGAATGATATTGTTAAATAGTACCACAAATTGTGTCATAGATCGAATAAGTGTATTCCTTATCTATGTCATACTAAATAACATAGCATATCAGTTTGCCAAAATAACTAAATACAGACTAAATCAAAGTGCCAAAGGAGGAAGTGAAACTTATTTGTCTGGATTGGCATCGTTATAAAATTACACGACTGTACAGATAAACAGGAACTTGGTGGTAATTACGGAAGCTGCTTTGACAATCAGAAATGCTGTTCTATAATCACGTAAAACTACAAATTTGTATGATCATTGATATAAATGATTTATTATATGAAGGGACGATACTAGAACTGTGGTAATCTATTTCAAGAAGATGAATTTCAATATTGTTTTAGAAATATACATTGTCCGTCGTATTTGTGAGGGTCCTCATGGGGGTCCAAGGTATCAAATAATCATTAGATTTTTGCCTTGGTAATCAAATAATCATTTAATAGATGATATCCAGTTTCATGGTCTGCACTCCCTAATTTGTCACTTTGTAAGAGTTATCCCTCTTGGATGTGGACAAAAAAAAATCTCCAAAACTTCATAGTAAGTGTTTTATTCAAATAGAAAGATGAATTTAACTTTTAGTGATTTTTTTTATTTATCAATGTATCTCAAAAATCATCTAATATAAAATAAATTATGTTATACTATCAATAATTTTACTTAAAGCCATGGAATCAGTTGCCTGTCACTGACATAAATATTTTATTTCCGTAGGGCAACCCTGTTTAGAAACGTCTCAAAATATTGCCCTTCTGTTGCTTCAAATGTTGACAACTTTGATTTTCTCAGAAATAATTCAGTTTTTAAAAAAATAACATAGGAAATTTTCTGTTTTCCCTAGTGCTCAGTACAACATGGAATGGGGAACCTGTAAATGTCCATACCGGGACCAATCTAAAACTCCAAATTAGGGAGTGCAGACCATGAACCTGGATATGGTCTATTTTTACCTTGGTAATCAATAAATTTTTGGTTTAGTAATCAAAAAGTATATAAATATGCAAGCTAATAATCAAATAATCATTAAATAAATGCCCTCGTAATCAAATAATCATTAAAAAAATGCCCTGATAATCAGGTAATGGGCCCCATTTGTTTATTTGAGATTTTATAGTAAAGAAAATAAGAATCTCAGAATTTGTAATTTTTAAAAGCTTTTCTGTCATGACAACGTATTAAGCTAAGCAATTAGAAAATCCATAAAGAATTTTTGGTAAAAGACGTCAAATTTTTGGCGAAAATGATTGTCTGCATTGAGAGTTTTCTTTCTGTTTCCATTAACTCCTTACATGAATTGAAATGTATAAAAATTTTAATTGGAAGTTGATAAAATTTTGTACATTGTCTATTTTGAAGAAAAGTGACCTATGACCGAGAACTGAAGGTAAATCATGTGCAAAATAATTTACCTTGTTTCAATGGATAAACTCTAATTAGATACATATAGAATGCTTCTGAAAACTGAAGCTCTACCTCCTTTTTGACCATCGAAAAGGATATGAGTTAAAATCAATATGAAAATGGAATTGGCTTTGTATAAAAATATTTGATTTGAATCTAAATGTTTTGAATTTGTTTTATTTCAAAATAAACTACCTACAAAAACATCTTGTTTTATATATCCTAAAGAAATTATCACAGTCTTAAAACAGCTTCTTTTAAAATTGTCAGGTAAAGGTTATTGTGTATTTTAGGATCGATGTTGTCTAGATCTTCAATTCAATGGGAAAAGTGAAAAAAGTTTCAATTGAAGCCTCAATTCTAAGAATAAACATCGATTTTATAGAAAATGCTTGATTACAAAAAATAAGTTCGAAATTGACATGATATAAGTCCCATCATCCATTGTTTTTTTATGGTGTGAAAACGTAGTGCAAAATGTGGTTTATTGATTGTTACTGTTCACGGAATTCTGCTCAGGGTTACCCGGAGTTTTTTTTATTAAGTGTGACCAATTTGCTCATTATAGACGGAGTTGTTTTGAATTCAAGATGAGCATGAACAATAAAATATTGATCCTAATTGGCTACATTTGTTGATTGAGATTTTGTGAAGTGTTTAATACAATTAATTTGCTGTGAGAACACTGAGGAATTAAGATGCAGCTTAAGAAAGCTTTGAGTCGACATTATTCCATTAAAAAAACAAAAAGAAAAAAAAGAAAAAAAAAAAAACAGAAGACAGTGAACTAAATGTTGAGGAATGAAAACATAAGCTATATTGTACAACACTTACGCAAACTAATAAATAAACAAATAAATTTCAAGTCCTTCAGATAGATCAACATAACACCAAGGGTAAATCCATCGAAAATTCGCAGTCAAACATGATATTTGTTCTGTAGAGCTAAACACTGCATAGCCGAGTCAGAAAGAGATTCTGCATCCGTGTATTTCGCCTAACTTCAGTACCATGGAGATGCTACTTGTGTCAGCTCAATGTACCCTACATGTATACATGCAATTAAGTTTTGGGCCCGCTTTTACTTTCAATCAAAATGATTCATCTGAATGTTGTCCACTTATTGTCGATAGTTAACTAGAAGAACTATCTATAGCAGGTATCTGACTATATGGAATCAAGCTTTTAAAACGATGTGGCCACATTTCTGAAGTTTGTGCAAGTCTATTGGTTAATCTTTCTTGTCAGGGGGTACATTGATTTCTTTTGAATAAAAATGGCACATGACAGTGTAAACATCATAACTACATATTTAATTTTTGCAAAAGCAAAATAGTTTTTTTGCAAAGGCAAATTAAATATATAATTAAAAAGGTTATCTCAGTACAACGAAAAGGTATAATAATATAAGTATAAATATAAGTATATAAAGGTATAATTGGTTAAAAAAACAATTAGTTAAAAAAACTCGAAGAGGTGAAGTGATGCAACAAATTAAAAACGAAACGATTTCAATATCAAAATGATAGAACTAGTTCTCATTGTTTGGGTTCATCGCTGAGGGTTCAAACTGCAAATAATTTGGGCGTTTGTGTCATCAAAGAGTTTCGTCATTCGTTTGTGTTTGCCTTTATTTCTTGATTATCACCGACTTATTCCACCAATGGTATTTTATTGTTCTTAAATCTGCTGCCTCAGTCAAGTTTCAAATGCATTAAGGCTAAAAAATGACACCGACACATTATCTGGAAAGCGCTGCGAGTGATGATGAAAGTAAAAATTAACGATGTCAAGGAAAGTTGTCTAAATTATAGGCTTGTAATGATTAAGTATAACAAGCAGTTATGTGTTCATCGCCAACAGGCAGCAACACTTAATTCTCCAATCAAATTTTCTTGTTTTGAAGTCTTAATAGAAGGAACGGCTGATTTCCGATTTGTATTTTTTTCTGTCGAAATAGCAAAATAATGGTAATGGTATATGTTGTGTATAGATTTCAGAGAATACAAAATTTATAGAGATAAATCGATTGCAACTGTTTTATCTGAATAACCAAATGTACCTATACATACATGGTGGCCTATTTCATAACTACTCTAGCACACTGATTTCCCTAGCAATCTTATAAATCTTGATTAGTACTAACAGAAAAATTATGTTCTATGAAATGACGGCGATGGTGTAAATGATCATGTCTTGAGATAAAGGCTTTACAAATACATGGTAAAGACCAATCAATGGAACAACGTTCTTCATCTTGAAGTCACCATGAAGCCTTCAACAATGAGATTTGTTCATACATCATAGTACCGTATTCATTCTATCAAACGGCCCTGCTCTAATAAACGCCCCCCCCCCCTTCACCCCCAGTTTCAGCTTAAAGTTTTACCGAAATCTGGGCTAGGAAACTTAATCCTTCATGAAATATACATCCCTAACATGAACACAACTACTATAAAGAGCTACGAATCGTATATACACTATTTACATCAAATTTCGAAAGTATCAGTGTCCCGGGCTGTCATAATCAGACAAAAATTGCAATAATTACACAATGCAGATGTAGGTTAGATACATCTAGTAATAGCGCTATTTAAAGAACAGATGTACTATAGTCTACATTTCTCACAACAATGATACAAGACAAAATAGATTTTTGGTACGAAATAAACGCCCCCTCTGGAAAAATGCAATGCCCCCGGGGACTTAAATAGAATGAATACGGTAAATTCAAGAAAGCCCCTAGCACTGGTTTGAGCGGAATTAATTGATAGATTTTGAACAGTGCTACAGGAATGGGAGCCCTGTCCTTGATAAACTGGAGTTTTCTATGTATCGTGTGCATTTTTGTCACATGTACATTAACTCCATATCCTTTCATTTTTCCTACATCCATGTATTTTTGCTTTTTTGCTTTTTGTCATGGATAAGGGATGGTTAGCAAAAATAAAAATAACTATTGTTACAATTGCTACATTTTAAAAGGTAATAAAAATCAGTTTTGATAAAATAGGCATCTCTTGCCAAAAGACTTGTATGGTTGCAGTTCATTGGTGCATGGTGGCATGTGGCTTTGTTTTTCAGTCATTGTATGTGTTTTCTGTTATCTTTTTTTACCCGGGCCAGTTTGTGTTTTTCTTCTGAATTATTTTGTCCCGAAATAAAAACGTTAGACTTTTCCAAAGTTCCAAGTCTCAATCTATCATAGTCCTGTCCTTAGCTGATTTTGTTTGTCCTTTGTAGCTGTTTACACATTTCGATTTGTGGATTTCCGAATGTTTTGATTTCATCTTCAATGATGAGACATAAGTTGTCGAAATGCGCATATACAGAAACTAAATTCACGGTATAACTTTCGGTAAATTGTTGTCTATTTAATAAGGATTTACTAATTATATATAATACATATGCGCATTTCTACAACTTATGTCTATTTAATACAGATTAAATCAAAAATAATTGAAAATCCTTATATCGAAATATGTGTAAAGGCTGAAAGAGAACAAATTACCAATAAGATCTACCGTAATAAAAATGTCAAAATCCGCTAAGGACAAAGCTTTGCAAGAGGTAGATACTCCTTAGTTTTGAACAAAATTTCTTAAATTTAGATATTGCAAGTTTCCAGATTAAGGGAGTACGAGTGTCAGAAATTTTGAAATTAGAATTAAAATTCTGACCTTTTCTTTTGAAGAGCACTACTAATGGAACAACTTGAGCAAAAAAATTTGAAAATCCATGTAGGAATTTTTGAGATATAAGACGTCAAAATTTTGGCGGGAAACAGATCTCTCTAGAGTTTTCCTTCAATTTGCATAAGATGTTTATAGGCCTATAAATATATGAAATTATAATTGGAAGTTGATAAAATTTTATTCACAGTCTATTTTATGTATTTTAAAGTGACTTATGACCAAGAAAATGTGATCCATGTGCAAAAAATTTAGCACTGTTTGTATGGATAAAACCCGAGGATATAGAATGCTTCTGAAATCTGTGGCTCGTACTCCCTTAAATCGGTTTTCGGGTCAGCACCAAAGTACTGGCTAATCTGCATTGAATAGACATAAAACGGACAGAAAACTGATATTGCAAATGGCCATTTCGACATCTTATGTCTATTCATTGTAGACAATATGGAGTGTACATTTCACAGTTGATTCGTTACTGCCGAGCATGTAGTGTATACAGTGATTTTTTGAATAAAACAAAAACACTGTCCCAAAAGCTGCTTAGTCAGGGATTTGTTCAGCCTTTGTTACTTTCATCCCTGGCCGCCACCATGACATCATTGACAGATATGACGCGTCTGTGTCCCAAATGAAAACGGACATTTTCAGCTAGATTTCACGTCTTCACGGGTTTGACAAACCCGGTTTTGACTCGACCCTTGATTGACTCACTTATAGTGTGACGGATGCCACAAGTGGAGCAGGACATGCTTACCCTTCCGGAGCACCTGATGTCACTCCCGGTTTTCATGGAAGTTCGAACTGTGAGTGCCTTAATTCTTAATGTCGTCCTTTTTATTTCCGTGCATTGTGGCTGTCTCACGTCCTTGTTTCGTCTTTGTTTTTCTGTGTTGCCATTTTTGCCACGTCTTTGGACTTCAATTTTTGTAATCATCAATTCCATTGTTCCTTCGGTATTCTACTGCCGTTGTATCAAACAATCAAATGTGTAAACACTAGAAGAACATAAATTATGTAAAAAGAATATACCTAGGAAAAAACAAATGAGATGTCATTCGCCGCTTGCTCACTTACTTTATGATTTTAAAAACTCTATGTTTGACGTTCATTTATTGATTATAATCCTAAGAGAGCAAGATGACAGCTTCAAACATTTATTTTCAAAGATAACTGAAATGATATGTGTCATTGATGACATTTATTGCTAAATTTGTCAAATTTCAACATCACGTAGGTTTTACGTTGCATATACAACTACGCTATGATTATGAAAAAGAAAGGAAATGGGGTAAATGTCAAGGAGACAACATCCCATATCCAGGTTAAAACGACCCAAAACAAAGCATCTAGGGGTCACCGTACGGTCTTCAACACAGTGAGGAACCTCACACCATATAGCAAACCCTAAATGGCCCCAAAAAGGTAAAAAAGTAAATAAATCAATGGAAACAAACCACATTCAATAACCCAAATATCAAGAAACTAAAATTTCATAAGAAGACACGGACAAGCCAGTCACCAACATATTCCTGACTTGGGACAGGCGCAAAAATTGCGGTGGGGTTAATCTCGTTTTCTTGGATCCAAACCCTCCCCTATGTGTGGTGAATGGCTAAAAATAAATACACAAAAAGACTCACAGTATAAATCAAACTAGAAAAAAGTCCAACTTATCAAGACGAGTACCCTTACAATGAATTACATAAAACATGAAAACAATACACACAGTACTGTCCGGACAAATGACGGCTAGCTAAGGATATAATTACCGTTGACTAAGATATCAAGCCTTCTTACATATGAAACTTAAATTGAAATACTTCTAAATAGATTTGGTATAACAACGTCATCGATTATGAAACGTCATCGATTATGATTATGATTATGATTATTGCACATAATATTGTGCAATGCCAAATTAGGTGACATTGAGTAACGAAAAAAGAAAGAAGTATTTGATGAAGATGAAAAATATACCTACTGCGTCGCATTCCCCAATTACAAGCAAGCCGGAGGCATAATAAACAAATTGAACAGCAAGGGAATAGTTTTAACACTGGTCTTGGGCTAAGTATTAATTTATCAGTATAGGGTCTGTAAGTCTCGTTCAATTCTGAAACTTCCGGGAACATAAATTGTACCCGGAAGTCACATTATTAACAAAACCAAAAGACGATTCAAACAAAAATTTGAACGTCATAATCTGAAAACGCCATATATATAAGAGGGAAATGTTTTCGAATTTCAATTTTATCGTGAAATCACGCTGTCATATGACGAGACTAAACAAACCCTAATGAAGATTCAGTTTAGGTGTATAAATACTAAGAATGATCCCTAATTTATTAAAAGGAAGCTCTAGCATGTTGAAGATGTTAAAAATACTCCACCTGTGCATTTCAAAATTGTCCATTTTTAGTCCGATTTTCATAACGTTTATATCATTAGAAAGAGAATAACAAGCAATCTGTTAGAAGTACTAACCATGTTTGAAAGACTTTTTGTTCATTTGTTATTGTCACACAATAAATTCAGACTGAAATATTCTACATCATGACATTTTGTACTTGTGTTAAGATAATTACATACAACAAAATGTGTCTGTCGAGCTCCTGAATCTAACTAAAAATAAATTCAGGAGAATCATTGGAATAGAAGCTTTATTTACAAAAAATGCACAAGTAAATCTGACAGTGGGAAAAGACTTTTCATCCGTAGTGGAGACTTTAATTCGTTGGCAGTCTTATTCTTGGGTGTCTGACTGGATTTGCTATAAAATGAAATGAAAGCACACACAAGTATCGTCCCAAGTTGTCTTTTGACTCGAAAAGTCACGTCCATTTTTAGCCATTTCATTACATCTGAAATGCGAATTAATGCGAGATATTGTCTGATTTACAGTGTACTAACTGACGTGCAAACCAAGATTTTACCAAAATAATTGTCCGTAAACTTGCCTTTTTCCGAGTTGGGAAAAAAGAAAAATCTCACACCGATAAAATATACAGAAATGTTCTGTCTCAAATTGAGGTGTAAAAATTGAGGTGTAAAGAGGCCTTGGGGTAATCAAAAAGTTTTTTCTTCTATGAAGCCTTTTTTTTTTTGTAAACGCTGATTGGTTCATATGAGAATGACAAACTACAGTGTCCACGCGGGAAAAATAGTTGTAAGCCTTGGTTGATAAGTAAAAAAGCACAACCACGTTGGTTTTCGATCGAAGACACGCCCCCTTACAACCAATTCTTGATATAAATAAATAACACAAACACGTGGAGTTAGGATTGAAGACACTCCCCATATCTATAATGGACAAGTCCACCATCACCTGTGTAATTTGTGTATTGATCTATTTATATCTCTTTGTTTATTTGTGCATTGCTCTATTTATATCTCTTTGTCGGTCACAGTTATATTCAATACATAGTGGCCAATTCATTAGAACTGAAAGATTCATGTTCATAGAAGACAAAAAATATCATCGGCTAAAGAGCTAACATTGTGAGTTAGGCTACAAGTAGAAATCTATTATACGGTGCGGCTTTGCCTTACCGTATAATAAATTTCTACTTGCAGCCTAACTCACGATGTTAGCTCTATAGCCGATGATAATATATATTCCAGAAGTTAGATCAGTATTCGAGTCACGTGATAAGAGTACACATTTTCATATTTTACGAAAGGATATGGAGTAAATGAACATGAGACCACAACACATATGTTAACTCCAACTGCAATAATTTTAATGAGCTGTATGGCCATTCCGGAAATTAATTCCTCATCAGCAGCACTAGAACCCAAACAAAGGAAATGATGTATTTCAAAATTGTATTAAATATTCATTACTTCGACATATTTACACCAACTTTTAGTCAGGGAAAACAATTCATTTAAATCAATTTTGTATATAGATGTAATACCTCTTATATTCACTAGGTATTGTCACATCTTGGCTAACATTGTATACTTTTTGT
>MJUU01021342.1:58022-68063 GCA_002080025.1 Modiolus philippinarum | reverse complement strand
ATAATTTACAGGATTGTTAGTCACCATATGTACAAGATCATATCGCATTTCCATTTTGATTGGTCAAATTTTACAGGAGTTATGGGACTTTATCGACTTAATGCATGCTACAGCTTAGGAACATTTTGTGGGCACAACTCCTCAGAAACCATTGAACACTGATTATGCTGAAATTTAGTTTGAATATTTGCCACCATATGTACTTGATCATATTATGCTGCTATTTTGATTGAACAAATTTTACAGGAGTTATGGGACTTTATCGACTTAATGCATATTACAACATAGGAACACTTTGTCGACACATCTCCTCAAAATCCAATTAAGGGATTTTGCTCAAATTTTGCGTAGCTGTTTGCCACCAAATGCAGTTGATCATATCTTGCCGTCATTTTGATTCCATAATTTTACTTGAGTTATTGGACTTTATCGACTTTACTGCCGCGGCGGGGGACATAGCTACGCGTAGCAATCTTGTTTAGAATTCTTCTTAGCAACCATATATTTTTAATACATTTCATTGATAATAGTCATTGTACAAAAATATTTGATTCCAATTTGGGTATGAAAGTTTCAGAGACCAGTTATTTCTTGAAATTCTACCTAGCAACAACATCAAAATATAGGCCAAATTATGACAGTGTACTGAGTGGGCGAGACATTAGGTTCCGGGGAACCTTTACAAATTTTTTTTCATCAGATTTTGATTTTTTTCTTTGGATTATTCTCATTGTAAGCTTTATTTTCAATATTTTGTGTCCAGCTAATTACTGTATCAAGCTTTTTACTGTGTCCACATTTGCTTTAAATTACACTTGTTAAATTTCAGTGGTTGACATGCTGCGGTCATATCATGCTGCGTTCTGCGTAGCCCTTTATTTGATTCTCTAGGATATCAACTTCCTGTTTTATGGATTTTTGAAAATTCAGTATAGGTGGAGGTATGCTTTGCACAATATTCATTCTACTTTATGTTACTTTTATTGTGTGGCCACCACCTAGTGCAGGATTGACACATAGCTATCACTATCCTTTGTTTTGTTTTACTACTGTATACCTATTATAATAGAATGAGCTGTAATTGTTTTTGTCTAAGAAATGATGGTCAAAATAATGCAATGTGCTTGATACTACATTAACTTTCATATTTAGACCAGTGTGAAATATAAGATCATATTTTCTTGTTAGAACCTTTAGAAAAAAAGGCAGCTGAAATTGATTAAAAAGAAGAAGAAGAAAAACAAAAAATTAAAAACGAACAAATAACTAAGAAAAGAAAGTATATTCAATACTATTGAGGCAAGTAAATTAATATATTTCTGGTCAATTGAAGTATGAACTCCGCATTACTACAAACAGACTTTGCAAATGTGCAATTCAAAATACGGAAATAAAAGGTTTATTTTATGCCTCTGCCATTAGGCAACAGGGGCATTAAGTTTTACCCTTGTCCATCCGCCCGCCTGTCTGTCCGTACGTACGTCAGAAAATTTTCGTCAAAGATTTCTCAGCTTGTGTATGCAGTAATGATTTGATATTTGGTTCTGAAGCTTTTGAAGTCTGTGACTCATCTACTTCCTGTTTGATGAGAACTTTGATTTTTTTTCCTATGATATCCATACATTGAAATTTTTGTCAGGGATTTCTCAGCTTGTTTATGTAGTAATGATTTGATATTTGGTCTGAAGCTTTGGTATGATGAGTTGTACCGTGTCTCCCCTTTTCAAGTCTGTGATTCATCTACTTCCTGTTTGCAGATATATATCTGGCGGGGCATCCGTGTCCCATGGACACATTTTCTTTTATTTTATACAAATCATACCCTTGTTTAACAGCCATGTAACATTATATAAATGACATATAAGCTGGGAGAGTGACAAAGCAGATTGTTACCCCAAGAAAACATTGTCAACCTACGTGAAGCAGATTGCTCATAAGTCTTGGGGCATTTTCATGGATTTCGTGGTTCTCTTAATCACGAAATTAATTCCCCAACGAAATGCAATTTTTCAAATAGTTTAAATGCATAGAATTGGAAACTATGAATTTAAGGGCCAATGAAGGAGTGGTAATAACTGAACCCATGAAAACTGATGTCCACAGATAATAGTACTTCCACAGTATGATATATTGAATGTATAATTAAAATTTGTGAAGGAAAAATCTTCTAAACTATAATGAATTAAAGTGTTTGCTGTTCTGAAACGACATTATGCATAAAAGTGCCCCATTGTATATTATAAATAGTGTTGTTAAGTGATTCAAAAAGGAAAGTACTCTTAAAATCCCCTGTGGTATATGAAAAACAATGTTACACATTAAAGTTCCATTCTCATATGCCCCTCTATTTTCATTATCCCCCGCTTAGCGAAAGCATGTACGTACGTACATGTGTTTGTAATGCTCCCTGATAGCTCTGAAACTATAAGAGATACAAATTTGAAACTTGGCACCATACTAGAATATGATCAGAAGTAGTGCACTGTGGATTCGGAATTTAGGTCAAACGCCCTAGGGGAAAATTATGGGCGAAAACGAATTTTAAGCGATATCCAATAATTGAAGAAATTTCTAAGGCCATTTGGGCTAGAAAGTTGAAACTCAGATATTGACTCACATAGGCCATTTGGGCTAGAAAGTTGAAACTCAGATATCGACTCACATATTATGTAGCAACATCACAGAGGGTGTCGGAATTTTGATATGACCCCTCAGGGCATGGCCTCTAGGGGGTTCAAAAAACGAAAAAATTGATTCTGATGGATCTCCTCTTACACCTTAAATTGCAGAAACCTTGTAATCAGGGTATAAGTAACACTATAAAAGTTGTCTGTGTCGAAGGTTTCGGAATTTTGAAATTTACCCTCAGTGCGGAAAAATGAGTGAATTTGTATTTGGAGATATCCAGTAATAAGCAAAATTCCCCTGAAGTATTCATGTTTGGAAGCTGAAACTTTGTATGCAAGTTCGATTATATGCATCTCATTCCCTGATGATAGCGGACTTAGCAACCATATCTTTCTTGATGCCTTAAAGTTTTAATGATCATTTTCAATGGTCAGATTTCAAAAAACTTTGATTCCAATTTTGGTCAAATTAATGAAACTCTCAAAGACCCATTATTTTTTTGGAAATCTACCTAGCAACCATATATTTTTCAATTTCTTACAGTAAAAATGATGATTTTTAACAGTCAGGTTACCCAAAAATCTTTGATTCTAATTTTGGTAAATTTTCTGAAATTCTTAGAAACCTGTACTTTTTGAAATTCTACCTAGCAACCATATCTTTTTGGTGTTTTACAGTAACAATGATTGTTTCAACAGAAAGAAATTTAGTTTAAAAAACACTTGTCTTTTTGACAAGGGGAGGGGGTTCAAAAAGGGGTAGTGGGGGGATCACAATCTTTGATCGGCAGTTTTTTCATATGTATATATGGGACTGCATACAATAATGAAACTGAATGTATATTTAAAAAAGACGGTTTAATGTTTTTTTTCTTGATTTTAGACAAAAGGTGCTGACTCAAGTATGAACAAACTAGACAGATCTTTATTGAAGACTTGTGATATTTTAAGAGAGGTTACCAAGGAAAGAGCTGAATGTCTGAAGACATTTATAAGATGTAAACAACTTGTTGACTGGCTTCAGGAATCAATGCCAAGTAAGTCCTTCTATCTTTCTATGACTGCAACAAATATTGAGATTGTGTGATAGTTTTGCAAAATAGGCATTGGTAATTGCAGACATCTTCTTATCATGTAATAGTCTATAATAAAAATTAAGTGTCTGAAATGTTTACTTAAGTTTAATGTTTCATTGTGATATAAAAGCTAAGACCATAGCACATTTTTAGCTCACCTCATGAAGTGAGGGGGGTTATATGATACCCCTAGGGTCCGCATCGGCGTCCGGTTAGGAAGAATGGTGAAAGTCCATTCCTGCTTACTGACATGTCCCACATAAACCATATTTGAATAAATCATGCATTTTAGGATGACAACTTCAATGCATGCTTCGGATGCTGTCTGTGACCTACATTTTACGCATGAGAGACTTGGTTAGGTAGAATGGTTAAGTCCATTCCGGCTTACTGACATGTCCCACATAAACCATATTGGTATGTGTCATGCATTTCGGGATGACAACTTCAATGCATGCTTCAGATGCTGTCTGTGACCTTCATTTTACGCATAAGAGACTTGGTTAGGTAGAATGGATGGTTCAAGTCCATTCCGGCTTACTGACATGTCCCACATCAACAATATTGGTATGTATGGTGCAATTTGGGATGACAACAACAATGCATGATTCAGATGCTGATTGGGTCTATATTTTAGGCATGAGTGACTTTGTTAGGTAGAATGGTTAAAATCCATTCCCGCTTACTGACATGTCCCACATCAACCATATTGCTATGTAGTGTGCAACAATGCATGCTTCGGATGCTGACTGTGAACTATATTTTACACATGAGCAACTTAGGTAGAATGTTTAAAGTCCATGCCTGCTTACTGACATGTCCAACATCAGCATTATTGGCATGTATGGTGCATTTTGGGATGACAACAACAATGCATGCTTCAGATGCTGACTGTGACCTATATTTTATGCATGAGCAACTTGGTTAGTTCGAATGGTTATGGTCCATTCCCACTTAATGACATGTCCCACATCAACCATATTAGTATGTATGATGCCTTTTGGGGAGGCAACAACAATGCATTCTTCGGATGCTGTCTGTGACCTACATTTTACGCATGAGTGACTTGTTTAGGTAGAATATTCAAAGTCCATTCTTCTAACTGACATGTCCCACATCAACAATATTGATGTGTGTGATGCATTTTGGGATGACAACAACGATGCATGCTTCGGATGCTGAATGTGACCTACATTTTATGCATGAATGAATCTGTTAAAAAGAATGAATATAGTCCATTCCTGTTTACTGACATGTTTAAATGTGACAATGCTGCGCAACGAGGTGAGCTTATAGCAGGCTGTGGCGGCTTTCTATGTTTAATTCTTATGTCCAGAAATTCCAAAGAACCACCTCATGTATGTATGTCTACCTTATACATATTACTACAAGTATTAGATATAGTACATGAGTATAAATAGAACTGCCTGTATCAACTGTTACATTGAGAAGGTTAAGGTTTGAGGACTTGATGATTTTGAGTTTCTATTGGAAGAGCCATAATACAGGATAGCAATAGACTCTTGTTCAAGATAACGTTACAGTATTACATAATTTTGGATTTATGTGTAAGGTAAATTGATGTCAGAGTAAGAAACATAAAAACTATCTGGAAACATGAAAAGAATATGTTATTATCTGTATGGTAAAAATCAGATTTAAATTCAATCCTTTTCACAGGGTACCTTATACAATGCAAAACTTGAATGAGTATATTTATATTTCATTTTTATTATTATTATAGAATCCATTTGACTGATATTGGTTAATTGCAGGAAGAACTTTTTATCACATTTATAATAGTAGAAACTGCACCATAATTTAACACTTTAAATGCAGTTGTAATCTTGACTTGTCTGTCCGTACCAATAAATTGCCATGGAAAGTATATAAAGGTGGGAAAATTAGATATTCCTCAAATTGGAGGAAACTTAATCGAAAAGTTGCCTTGCACCAATAGAAATGTATTTGGGGCTAAGAATTTTCAAAGTGTCTGCCGTTACCATTAAAACTGAAAAAAGCAGGAAATTGATAGTGCCTGAGTTTTGATTGGTTACCCATAGAAATGATATTAAGGCCCACCACATGGAGATATAGTTGCTGCTTGGAATTATGAAAGGGATAGAATTCACCTTTCTATATTTTCTGGAATAAAGGGAGAGGCATACCATCATGTCCATATACTTGTCCACACCTGTATTGTGTCCACACATACTTAAAATTTGCATTTGCCATATTGAATCAGGGTTCAGTTAGCGGGGGCATACATTGTTGCCATTCGCAACTGCTCCAGTTTTTACTTTCATTTTTTGAATGTGACTTTTTCATCACACTTTTTTCAGCAATTCCACATCACAGCCACTTGATATTAGGGGTGGAGCTTTAGTATGGGGTACTGCACTGTGTCTTCCCTTTTCAGTCATACAGTATGGAGTACTATACTGAATCTCCCCTTTTCAGCTAAATTGCTCTACTGCAACCTGTTTACCAACTTGGTGCATTTCTGTCTGCTCCATTAAATCATGTTATTTTTCTCTGCAACTCCATATCTCAGCCATTTGTTTCTTGAGGATTTTATTATTGTGTCCACAGATGTACTGTGTCTTCACCTCTATCAGCTTTGCTTAGCTTCTAAATGCTTTTAAAACTATAGCAAAAAGTAGGAGATGACATTTTATAATTATCATCTTTTATTATTCTTTATTTAAGAAATAATTCATGGGCGCTGGTGGTTTGTTGGAGATTTACATATGGGTGGCCATTATTTTCGTTAATATTTTACCCAGAGCGTAGCGTAGCGGAGCGAGGGGTAAAATAAACGAAAATAATGGACACCCATATGTAAATCGACTACAAACCACCGGCGAACATGAATTATTTCGATTCTAATATGAAATTTAATGATCTGCGCGGACCTAAAGTGTACACGGTAAGAACAGCCATTACATGCGATTTAGTGACGTTTTTTGTGCACAAATCATATTATGACGTCGTCTGTTTCAGCGTAAAGACTGCTGTGAAGTCACTCATAATGTTATTGGAGATTTTCATATGGCTGGTCGTCATGGTTTCCATTGTTCCCATATTAGAATATTATATATTTGATACGATATTTTGAAACTTCAGTGGAGGAGCACGTGACCAGGAGCAGTTGTTTGTTTTCCAGTAGAATCGATCTAATGTGTCCTAATCTTTTACAATGAAGATAACTTTTCAATAAGATAGGAAATATTTTAAAATTATTTATTCAAGAAAATTGTTTACAAAATTATTAATTTAATTTTCATTAATATTATAACTAATGTGAAAGGGAAATCAATAAGACAAGGGAGACGGGTTATGCTTGCTTGACTTTTCTGTTACATGTCCGGAGGAGTGTGTCTGGATATCATGATGCAGATGCATGATTACCTTAATTGCAATGGTTTTCAAGTTGGGGGTTGCATATTGTTTCCAATTATTATTGTTATTATTACTATTAATTTTTGGTTGTTCATAGAAATAATAATAAAAAAATGATAAATACATAAAGCGAGAACCAGCGTATCCGGCGGAATCTTTTTACCAAACACGTGTGCCTCAGATATGGGTTAATTGATATAGGTCAACATTAGTGAGAGTGAAAACAAAAGAAAATCTGTCGAAGTGGATCAAGATAGCGTGCTTTGGATCCCGATCATTTTAACAAAAATAACAAAAATCATAAAAATGGAACAATTAATAAAATGAATTAAAACCAAACAATAACAATAATGACCTTCAATCATCTTTGAAATACCATCAAGTATAAACACAGGTCAAATTGCTTGACTGCTGTGTAATGATTACTGTTTTACTGTTACAGCTGTACTAGTTCTACACTATAAATTATCTCAAATGCCTAAAATCTAAATTACTCTATTGGCAATTACTAAGCAAATATATAAAATAAGCTGTTGACTGTATTATCAGTTGGAAATAAATCGATACTAATTAAGAATGTCTATTAAAACAGTGGTTCAACATTACAATCACCAAAAACAAGTCAGCCTTCAACTGATTCAATCAAATGAGAAACAATCTTACAAATTTAGGACATTTTGGTGTTGTCAATCTATATTTACTATTAAAAACAAATTGAGAGGTTGGTGTACGGGCCCTATGTTTCACTCTCACGGGTGTTACGCTTGTAACATTTTTTTAATCAACATGTATTAAAATGCCATTTTATTATATAAAATATTTTCTGTAAGATCATCTTTAACGGAAGAAAGTTTCATTTTTAATATGAAACCAGTAAACATCACAAACATGAATACAATGATCTTACAGATTATATTTAATACAAAAAACCATTATTGTTAACATTTTTTGCAATTTTATATCTATACTTTTATTTTATATATATACCTTTTTTTACAATTGTTTTCAACTAAAAAAATGAGATGTTTTTATACAGTTTAAGTTATAAGATCCTAGTCACATCTGCTTTGTTACGTTTTTACTTGAAGTTTTAAAATTTTCATATAAAGCGAGTTATTTTTATTGTTTTTCAGTTAGTATAATGTATTTGACAGTGTATGCTTGTGCAATAAAAAAGAATCTTTATTCTATTAGGTTATGACTCTGTTGTCAGGTTGTTGCCATTGTCTGTACATAAATTGGTCCAATGCAATACATTTTAATAGCTTCAGCTAACCAATTTTTAATATGAACAGAATGATTCTTGCAAAAAAAGAAATACTAATAATACTAATATATATATAATATTACAATCCAATCCATTTGTTAAAAAAGGGGTTCTTAGCTCATCTGACTCAAAGGGTCATGTGAACTATTGCCACCATGAAGCATTCGTCGTTGGCATCCATCATAAACTTTTCTTATTTTCATCTCCTTTGAAAGCACGGCCAATTTGGACCAAACTTGGCAGGGATGGTCCTTGGGTGGTTCCTTTCAAAATTATATCCGACATCCCTTCCTGCTAAAAATGTTCAGCATGTCAAGGGCTGTCATCTCATGCAGTAGTGACAAGAATCAGGCCACAGTGACCTAGATATATGGTAAGAGTTTAAGTGACAGCTCATATGTCATGTACTATTAGAGATGGGATCAAACAATTTTACATGCAGATGTCTTTGAGGGAAAAGGATTTAATTTCATGGTCCACTGACACTGATTGAATTTAGGTCAGAGTTCATATCTTAGGTACTATAAGAGATAGTATCATGTTATCTTGCATGCAGATGTCTCTAAGAAAGAAAATAAAATTAAACAAGAGTTTGTTCGTCACGGTGACCTACATTTCATGGTTCAATGATTGGTTAAAGTTAAGGTCAGAGCTTATATTTTGTGTACTATAAAAGTACAATAACACATTTCCAAGACATACACTCTACTTGACCTAATTTGGCGGCGAATTGATTTTGCATCAATTTTTAACTTGTTTCTATTGTTTAGCTGGGTTAAAAGAGTTGAAAGTATTTGTGGACTTGGCCAGTATATCAGCAGGAGGAGGAGATATGGAGAAAGATAAAGTTAACTGTTTACATTCTGCAATCACTGGATATGCTCCACTTATCTTCAACCTTGAGAAGAAATGTGACACAAAAAAATTTCTGGAGAAATGTCAAGAAGTTTGGAAGGAGTTGTTAGCCGATCCTCAGTTACCAAAGAAATTGGTATAATATTATATTATAATTTATAAAACTTAATCAAGAAAAGTGTACATTTATAAAATAAAAAGTAGCTTTTATATTTTTAGCAGAAATTTAAGAAAATCTATGAAATAGTTTGAGATAACTTTACCGTATGAGTGTTTTTTTTTCGCGGGTTTCAAATTTTGTGTTTTCCTTCAAAATTGTGTGACTCTATTTTTGCGGACTGAAATATTCACAATTTCTGGTCATTCTCTGTATAGAGTATCATTTAAACTATATTTTTCTGCACACAGTTTTTCGTGACATCAGAATAATTGCAAATAAAGCGAAAGTAATAAAAAACTAACCACTTATATGGTATGCGATAGTCTTATGTAAATTTGCTCCCTTTTTTTTAGCTCACCTGGCTAATGCCAGGGTGAGCTTTTGCCATCACTTTGCGTCCGTCGTCCGTCCGTCTGTCCTCCGTCCGTCCGTCCGTCCGTCTGTCCTCCGTCCGTCCGTCCGTCCGTCTGTCCTCCGTCCGTCCGTCTGTCCGGCGTAAACTTTTCATTCAAAGATCTTCTCTGAAACTACTGGGCCAAATGGAACCAAACTTGGCCACAATAGTCCTTGGGTGGTCCCCTACAAAAAAGGTGTTTTTCAGGTCCGTGCGATATCCAAGATGGCCGCCAGCGGGAAACATAGTTTTAACATTGG
>MJUU01021342.1:38284-50733 GCA_002080025.1 Modiolus philippinarum | reverse complement strand
ATATTACAACATAGGAAGACTTTGTCGACACATCTCCTCAAAATCCAATTAAGGGATTTTGCTCAAATTTTGCGTAGCTGTTTGCCACCAAATGCAGTTGATCATATCTTGCCGTCATTTTGATTCCATAATTTTACTTGAGTTATTGGACTTTATCGACTTTACTGCCGCGGCGGGGGACATAGCTACGCGTAGCAATCTTGTTTTGATTAAGTCTGTTTCTCAATAAATACAAGCCATAGGTCAATGATATTTGGTATATAGCTTGGTCTTGGTTAGAACATGTCAGTCTGCCATATGACTTTTGACTTTGACCTCAATTTCATGGTCTAGTGAACAAAGTTGAGTATAGTTTCTTAATTACTGTTAGTGGAATGGTAATAATATTTGGCTGGTAGGTTGCTCTTGAGTAGTACATGACTGTTTCAGCGAAAAGCAGGGATGGGCGAGACATCTATTAGGGTCCACTCTTGTATTGCTTGAACATGTAAATTCATTTCATAGTTCTAATTATATTCACCAACACACTTTTTTTTGTGTGTCAATAACTTAAAAATAAGATATAATGAAAAGTCAAAATTAAAAAAGGGAGGTAATAAAACTAAGGCAGGTAATTAATTTAATGTGGAGAAGTATTCAATATTACTAAAAGTCTTTTGCAATGTCCAGTAAAAATAGAATCTTAGATGAAAAAAAAAAATACATTTGTGTATTCTGATTTTTTGTAAATTATTGATTTCAGCAATACATATTACCTTAATTATAAGGGGAACCCCTATTCAATTTTTTTTTGAATGGTAGTCTGAAATTGGTTGTAATGGATAGTGGAGCTTTCAGTTGCCATGGAAACCAAACCAGAACACTGAATCTTTGAAAAAAATGTTCTGCTACATATTTTCAGTCACAATATAAATTAGATTATAAGGGAATCCCCTGCCAATTTTTTTATGATAGGGGGAATTGGAATGTTTTGATTTCAGCAATACATATTACCTGGAATATAAGGGGAACCCCTGCCCAAATTTTTTTTGAATGGTGGTCTGAAATGGGTTTTAATGGATAGTGGAGCTTTCAGTTGCCATGGAAACCAAACCAGAACACTGAATCTTAGAAAAACAGTATTCTGCTACATATTTTTCTTCACAATTTTAGAAATACCGGCCAAATCTTTATTTTGAAAGGGGGAATTGGAATGTTTTGATTTCAGAAATATGTATAAACTAGATTATAAGGGGAACCCCTGCCAATTTTTTTGAAAGGGGGGCTTAGAATGTTTTGATTTCAGCAATATATATGTAACCTGGATTATAAGGGAACCCCTGCCCAATTTTTTTTTTGAGAGGTGGTCTGAAATGAGTTGCAATGGATAGTGGAGCTTTTGGTTGCCATGTATACCAAACTAGAAAACAAAAATTTACAATTTCAGCAATAATAAATAACTTGATTTAAAGGGGAACCCCTGCCAAAAGTTTTTTTTTGAAAGGGACTAAAAATGTTTTGACTTCATGCACCTATCAGCAATATGTAACACCTAGATTATAACCCCTTCAAAATTTTTAGTCAAGTTAGGACAAAGTCAAACATCCTCAAAAGTTCCATTATAAGTCTCTGATTGAAATAAAAGAATTTATATGCTTATATGCAACTATTTGCATGTCCGATGATGTTCTTATGAAAATAACAAATATTCGCAACTCGGCTTTGGCACCTTTGGTGCGTTTTCTGATTTTTTGTCTTGCACTAGTGTAAGACAAGGAAATCTCACACCCTTTAAAATAGGAACTGCTTTGTCTCAAAAGTGAGAAAATGAAATTAAAAGAAATATCTTGAAGATGTTGTGAGATCTTTTACAATAATTAATCTTCTTTAACATAACAGAAAGTTGAAACAGCTGTATTGATAATTTGCTAAAATGCTACATCTGTACAAATTTTGAATAGAGAAATGTCAAAATAATGACAAATATATAAAATGAGCAAAGTATTCTTTACAATGACTGTTATGGATATCTCTTTTCATGTTTCTCAACTAGACACAAACATAAAAGTTCTTGGGAATATACTGGATTTCCAAATTTTGATCTTTTTAGCTCACCTGGAAAATTCAACATTGTCCGATTTCAATGAAATTTGGTTTCCAAATAGATATTGATGTTGCGACTTCAAAACTGGTGTTGAAAATTGTTTGTTGACCGCCATTTTCAAAATGGCCGCCAAAAAAGTCTGGAAAATTCAACATTGTCCGATTTCAATGAAATTTGGTTTCCAAATAGATATTGATGTTGCGACTTCAAAACCGGTGTTGAAAATTGTTCGTTGACAGCCATTTTCAAAATGGCCGCCAAAAAAGGCAGGAAAATTCAACATTGTCCGATTTCAATGACATTTGGTTTCCAAATTGGTCTAGATGTCGTAACTTCAAAACTGATGTTAAAAATTGTTCGTTGACGGCCATTTTAAGTTCGCCTCAACGAAGTTGAGAAGAACTATTGGAGTAACTGGGTCCACGTCCTTGTCCGTGTCTTCGTCCGCGTACGCATTTAGGTATATATCTTGGTAACTATGAAGGGTAGGGTCATCAAACTTTGTGTACAGATGCATCTTGGGCTATCTCACAGCCTCCAAGAAAATTAGGTCTCTTTGACCTATATTTTCCGTTTGACTGCCTTTCATTTAATTTTAGGTCCGAGTTGATATCTCAGTAACTGTACATGGTAGGATAATCTAACCTTGCATGTTCATGCATCTTTGGGGGTAGGTCAGCATCCAGGCAAAATAAGTTCACTTTGATTTTTATTTTCCGCATGATCGACTTACATTCAAGTTTACGTCTGAGTTCAGATCTGCGAGTTCAGATCTAAGTAACTGTACATGGTACAATCATCTAACCTTGCATGTGTATGCAGCTTTGGGGGTAGGTCAGCATCCAGGCAAAATTAGGTTACTTTGACCTATATTTTCCGCATGAGTGACTTACATTCACGTTTACGTCCAAGTTCAGATCTAAGTAACTGTACATGGTAGGATCATCTAACCTTGCATGTGCATGCATCTTTGGCAGTAGGTCAGCATCCATGCAAAATTAGGTCACTTTGACCTATGTTTTCCACATGAGTGACTTACATTCAAGTTTACGTCCGAGTTCAGATCTAAGTAACTGTACATGGTACAATCATCTAACTTTGCATGTGCATGCATCTTAGGGGGTAGGTCAGCATCCAGGCAAAATTAGGTCACTTTTCTGTTTATGTCCGAATTCAGGTCTCGGTTACTGTACATGGTAAATAGCCTTTGTATACATGCATAAGGGGTGGTAAATGAGCACCCCGGCCAATTGGGTTTCTGTGTCCATGTGCCATAACAAGGCGAACTTTGTAATCGTTGATTACCTATGTTTAAAATGGCCACCAAAAAAGGCAGGAAAATTCAACATTGTCTGATTTCAATGAAATTTGATTTCCAAGTAGATATTGATGTTGCGACTACAAAACCGATGTTGAAAATTGTTTGTTGACTGCCATTTACAAAATGACATCTCGACTTCAAGACTGGTTTCGAAAGTGGTCCTTAGCAAGAACATTTTTTGTCTCGCCCGCGATGAAAAGTCGCGGAGGCGAGACTTAGGGATAGCGTTTCCAGCGGAGGCGGCGGTGGCGGCGTCAACAATTTGTAAACTATTGTAAATTAACAAGCTTATGTTAGTTGTAGGTCCATAGTATTTGATGTGCAGTTGCATCCTTATGGGTACAACTCAAATCCCTACTTAGATTATGGCCCTGGCCCCTTAGTCACACATGAACCATCACATTAAGTTTTTAGCAAGCAGTTTGTACAGCCAATACAAGTAGTCTTAGGCACTTGATATTTGACATGCAGTTGCATCTTCGGGAGTACATACCGATTCCACACCCGGATGGTGGCCCTGGCCCCTTAGTCACGCATGAACGATCACATTAAGTTTTTAGCAAGCAGTTTGTACAGCCTATACCAGTAGTCCTAGGCACTTGATATTTGTCATGCAATTGCGTCTTGGGGAGTACATACCGATTCCAAGCCCTGATGGTGGCCCTGGCCCCTTAGTCACGCATGAGCGATCACATTAAGTTTTAAGCAAGCAGTTTGTACAGCCTATACCAGTAGTCCTAGGCACTTGATATTTGATATACAGTTGCGTCTTGGGGAGTACATACCGATTCCACGCCCAGATGTTGGCCATGGCTTCTAAGTCATGCATGAGTGATCACATCATTTTTATGCCCCCGCCGCTAGGCGGTCGGGGGCATTAAGGTTTACCCTGATCCGTACGTCCGTCCGTACGTCCATCTTTTTGGTTTCCGGATGATAACTTGAGTATCCTGCATCGGATCAAAACCAAACTTGGTCACATGCTTACTTAACACCCAAGACAGAACCCTATCGATTTCCAGGTTGGTACCCCCAAGGTCAAGGTCACAGTTGCTAAAAATAGACTAAAATTTCAATAAAATTTTGGTTTTCGGATGATAACTTGAGTATCCTGCATGGGATCAAAACCAAACTTGGTCACATGCTTGCTTATCACCCAAGAGAGAACCCTATAGATTTCCAGGTTGGTACCCCAAAGGTCAAGGTCACAGTTGCTAAAAATAGACTAAAATTTCAATAAAATTTTGGTTTCCGAACGATTACTTGAGTATTCTGCATCTGATCAAAACCAAACTTGGTCACTTGCTTACTTATCACAATAGACATAATCCCATAGATTTTAGCATTGATACCACCAAAGTCAAGGTCACAGTTGCTAAAAATAGATTAGAATTACATATAAGACTGTTTCTCAGATTATTTGATGGAACTACACATTATATCAAAACCAAACCAGTTCCAGTGCCTATTTATCACAGGAGAAAGATCCTTTCTAATAATATTTGATAAATATATATTTTATATAGTTATGCCTTTAATAATTTATGGGTTTCGATTGCAAGGAGGCAGGGGCATCCGTGTCCCATGGACACATTCTTCCATTTTTTTCCAAGGAAATTGTAAACACAGTTTTTATTGCTGCTGCAGTAGATCAGTGTGCAAATTAAGGCGATGCAGGGGCGGGAGAAACATATCCTGTGTCAACAGTTTTTTGTCAAAAAAGCCAAACATAGAAATATAGTAAAACATGATCAGACTTTAAAAACAGTTCAAGATATTGGAAGTGTTTGAGCTAGGAAAGTTTGAGAAACTGAAGATTAACTGTATAACTTACAATGTTACCTTGATTGTGGCAACTGGACGCCAGGTGAGCGATACAGGCTCCTGGGAGCCTCTGGTTGCCTTTATTCTTTACAAAAAAATAAATGTAAATTCTGAAATTTTATCACATCCATTTTTAAATGCAGTCAAAAAAGTGTTCTCATATTACTCTTTTTACATAATCACTGATATTTCACATTTTTTGCAATAATAAAAATATTTATGATTTTGCAACACATTCTGAAAATCATCACTTTAGTCATTCTGTTGCCATGAAACTTTGTTTATTTCACTCAATATCCCAGTATATACAGTTTCATTAGATTGCAACTGAGTAATCATAGCAGACCGCACATGTCAGACCATACATGTACGGTCCAGATACGCATATGGTCTGGAACATACAACTTCAGAAAAAGTGTCAGGATGGTATATTGTTTGTTTTGTAAATCTAGATATGTGATTTGTAAATTGTTTTAATGTTTTACTGTTTTTCTTTTAGATTTTAGACTCGGTTGTTAGAATAGGTAATATCTATACCAAATTAGTAGAAGAAGGATGTGTGTTATTTTCCCAATGGCATGTCAAATTCCTTTGTGACAAAGGTAGACGTGCATGTGCCTTTATCAATTTTGGATATGGAGAAGACAGGCATACTATGAAAGGAAGGATTGACGAAGCTAATGAAGATGTTAGCTCAATAATACCAAAAATAGCCAAGTTTTTAGAACAGTGTCATGAAAAATGGTTATCATATATCAATGAAAAACGAGACAAATATTACTTGCTTAATTTCTTCACTATTGATCAGATGGTAATTTTACAACAAGAGCTGGTGAAGATAGGATCGAACCAGGAGCCCTCAGTCCTGATTTACCCATTATTGTCAGTAGTAAAGCAGGGTTGTACCAAGGAAGACTTAGTGGCTGCCATGTCATTAGCCAAGGAGGATGTAGAAAGACTTGATATGGAAATACAGACAGAGATGGATACTAAAGACAGTGAAGAGGAGGAAATGACTGTTGAAGAACCAGATGAACTGAAAGCAGAGAAATTTATTGCAGAAATGACTAATGCAGGGTTCCCTGTTGACTTGGCAAAGGAAGCATTAAAACATGTTGAACCAACTGATATTGATGGGGGTAAATATTTAATATCATTCAAAATCTATAACTTTTTAGTTCACAAGATAGAGGGAGTTTTACATCATTTAAGTAGGGTTTACAATTTTTACTAGAATGGACCCTGACAATACAAGAAACCTGCCTGAACTGAACCCTAACTAAACCAGAAAAATTCCTTAACTGAAACCTGACTAAACCAGAAACCTGCCTCAACATGACAGGATCCTTTTGTATCAATATTATTATACCCCCGCAAACAAAGTTTGAGGGGTATATAGGAATCACCCTGTCTGTCTGTCTGTCTGTCTGTCTGTCCGTCCGTCTGTCCGTCTGTCTGTCCACACTTCTCGTAAGCGCAACTCTTCTTAAACCACTTGAAGGATTTTGATGAAACTTTACACAAAGGAAGGACACTATATGGAGATGTGCATGAAGGAATATAATTATTGTCCGAAACCAGGAAGGGGAGATAATTCGACTTTGACTTTTTGTTGATTCCCTATATATGGTTACCTCGTAAGCGCAACTCCTCTTAAACCACTTGAAGGAATTTAATGAAACTTTACACAAAGTAAGAACACTATATGGAGATGTGCATGAAGGAATAAAATTATAGGAATCACCCTGTCTGTCTGTCTGTTTGTCTGTCTGTCCGTCTGTCTGTCTGTCCACACTTCTCGTAAGCGCAACTCCTCTTAAACCACTTGAAGGATTTTGATGAAACTTTACACAAAGGAAGAACACTATATGGAGATGTGCATGAAGGAATATAATTATTGTCCGAAACCAGGAAGGGGAGATAATTCGACTTCGAATTTTTGTTGATTCCCTATATATGGTTACCTCGTAAGCGCAACTCCTCTTAAACCACTTGAAGGAATTTAATGAAACTTTACACAAAGTAAGAACACTATATGGAGATGTGCATGAAGGAATAAAATATAGGAATCACCCTGTCTGTCTGTCTGTCTGTCTGTCTGTCTGTCTGTCTGTCCGTCTGTCTGTCCACACTTCTCATAAGCGCAACTCCTCTTAAACCACTTGAAGGATTTTGATGAAACTTTACACAAAGGAAGGACACTATATGGAGATGTGCATGAAGGAATATAATTATTGTCTGAAACCAGAAAGGGGAGATAATTCGACTTTGACTTTTCGTTGATTCCCTATGTATGGGTTACCTCGTAAGCGCAACTCCTCTTAAACCACTTGAAGGATTTTGATGAAACTTTACACAATGGTAGAACACTATATGGAGATGTGCATGAAGGAATATAATTATTGTCTGAATCCAGGAAGGGGAGATAATCCGACTTTGAGTTTTCATTGATTCCCTATATATGGGTTACCTCGTACGCACAACTCCTCTTAATCCACTTGAAGGATTTTGATGAGAGTGTCTGCGTCCGCGTTGGTGTCAACCTCTGGTTAGGAAGAATGGTTAAAAACCATTCCTGCTTACTGGCTTGTCCCACATCAACCTTATTGGAATGTATGATGCATTTCGTGATGACAACAACAAGGCATGCACTGGATGCTGTCTTTGACCAACATTTTATGCATGAGCAACTTTGTTTATTTCCACTTACTGACATGTCTCACATCAACCATATTGGTGTATATGATGCATTTTGAGATTACAACAACAATGCATGCTTCAGATTCTGTCCATGACCTACATTTTATGCATGAGTGACTTGGTTAGGTAGAATGGTTAAAGTCTATTCCAGCTTACTGGCATGTCCCACATCAACCATATTGGTATGTATAATACATTTTGGGATGATAACAACAATGCATGCTTCCGATGCTGTCTGTGACCTACATTTTATGCACGAGTGACTTGGTAAGGTAGAATGGTTAAAGTCAATTCCCGCTTAATGAAATGTCCCACACTAACAACCTTATTGGTATGTATGATGCACTTTGGGATGACAACAACAATGCATGCTTCAAATGCTGTCTCTGACCTTCATTTTACACTTGAGCGACTTGGTCAAGAAGAATGGTTAAAGTCTATTCCTGCTTACTGACATGTCCTACAGTAACAATATTGGTATGATACAACTTCAGTGGATACAGTCTGCAAAGTACATTTTATGCATGAATGAATCTGTTAAAAAGAATGATTATGGTCCATTCCTGTTTACTGACATGTTTAACATGTGACAATGCTGCACAATGAGGTGAGCTTAGCAGACAGTGCATGTTTTCTATGTTTTTATATATATATATGAAAAAAGATATTGATAGGTTTTGAGATACAAGTGATTAAAAAATTTTTTTTTTCATATAGTCAGGCTTTTACAAAAAATTTGAGTTCACCACCTGACCATGGTAAAACCAGAGACATATTATAATATTTAATGACTACATAATCTTATAATTTTCTTAATATTGAATTTACAGTAAAAACAAGAAACATTTTAAGCAAATAACCTTTCACACACAAACTCATTCACTCACACTAGACAGCTACCACACCTTACTTCCTTTGGTAAAATATACAACATTTGAGAAAAGAAAAAAATCAATTAATAAATGAAATAAACAAACAGGAAGAGAAAAGTACGACTTAGCTTACTTCTGTTGTATGGATTGCAAGTGATAAAATTCTATTCTAATTCCCGTCTTCAAAAATAATATTCAGTGGGGACCAAAAATTTTCAGTTTTTGTTAATGTTTATTTTGAACTGCAATATACATTTTAAGCTACATATATCTCTTTATTTCAAACTTCAGACCATTTATACTTGGAAGAATTTCATCTTATTTACAAGTTATTTACACTTGTAAATATAGTTTTTTGCAATGATTAATATAATATTTAATAATAAAGATTCACCTGTATAGCCTAACAACATTTCCTTTTTATACAATTTAAGATCATAACAAAACTTGTTAAGTTTCCTAAATAATTCTACATAAATTTGTTTAGTAAAAATACAGTCATAAAAAAGATGTTCTATAGTCTCATCACAAATGGTGAATAAAAGGATATGGAGTAAATGTTACAAGAATTACAAAAAGTACAAAGCTTTGTGTTCTTTATTCTATTATAAAAAATTATTCGTTGGAATAATTCTATGCATCATTTTATATTGGAAAGTTTTCATATATGGATTTTTGCACTGTTTTAATAATTAAAATGACTTGACCAATTAATATCTTCACAATCCAAAATATTTTCCCAAGCCTGGTATTTGTGGGATGGTTCCTCACATATACATTGAATAAGATCACTGTATATATATTTGATACACTTACTGTTTTTCATTTTTTTTTCTAAAAAAACATCTTGGCACTGGAAGTTTGCAAAATTAAAATTTTCAATATTTTGCAATTAAATTTTTTCTGAAATTGAGGTATTTTTGATAAAATACTATAATACTGCAAAAAATTATTTAACCCACATAACTCCCTCATTTGTTCAAAAGTATAAAAAGCTTTAGTATCCTTATTTACTAAATCCATCAGAGATGAAATACCAAATAAACTCCATTTGCTAAAGTAAGGGATTTCATCAAGAGGAACAAAATTAAGGATATCAAGTGATAGAATTTATTCACTATCTAACTGACATTTTTGTTTTGCCAAATGTAATCCTAGCAGCACATCTCTCCAAAAAGGATTAGTGACTTTTTGTGCTATTTCCTTTTGTTTTTCTTTTTCGAGATTTAAAACACTAATACCTCTAAACTGTCCAAGCTCAGCTTGAGCTACATTTTGCCAAACACCAGTGCTGTTCCCCAAGAATCTTTTAATCCATGTCACTTTGAGATATGCATTAAAAGATTCCAGGTGAACCATTTTCAAACCACCCATGTAAAAATCACTAATAAGGGTATTCCTTTTTATCTTTTCTGGTTTCCCACCCCAAATGAAGTTGAAAAACAATTTATTTAGGTCATCAATCATAAACTTAGGTAAATTTGGTAGTGATGTGAATAAATGTACAAGTTTCGACAGTGCAAGAGACTTAATGATGGTGCTTTTACCAAGTAATGTCAATTTTCTGTGTTGCCAGCTCTTCAAAACCTTAGTTACATCTTTAATTTTTTGTTTGAAATTTATATTAACCATGCTTTGCATATCTAAAGAAAAATCAATACCTAAAACTTTAAAATTTGATGAAGACCAGCATAAAGCTTTGTCTGGACATAAAACTTGATCTGAGTAACGTTTAATGCCTATCCATACTGCTTTAGTTTTTTCTATAATTCATTTTAAGGCCTGAAGTAAGATAAAATTTTTCAAATATATTCAGTGATTCCCTTAAAGAGATTTCTTTTCCCTCTAATGTTAAAAAGTATCATCAGCATATTGACTAATAAGAGATTCTGTCCCTTTAACATTCAATCTTGTGATGATTTGATCAGATTTTAAACACAAAGACAGTAACTCTACACCTAAAATGAAAAGATATGGGGATAGAGGGTCTCCTTGACGACAACCTCTCTCTAAATTAAAGAAACTGGTACACAGCTTTTAGCATTTGTGTAAAAAGTGTTAAACCATTTACATATTGATGGGCCAAAATTAAAACTTTCTAAGGCTCTAATAATGAACTGAAATTCAACAGAGTCGAAGGCTTTTTCAAAATCTATCAATAACAGTAAACCTTCCATGTTATTTTCTTCTAAATAATGCATAAGGTCATACAGAAGTCTTGTATTCTCCCCCAAAAACCTATCCTTTACAAAACCTTTCTGTGTGTCACTAATAGTAAAAGGAAGGACATTTTTCACTCTTTCAGCAATTGCTGCTGGAGCTATTTTTATATCAACATTTAAAAGACTAATAGGATGCCAATTTGACATATATTGTCTGTCTTTACCCTCTTTTGGTATACAAGTGATAACACTTTGATTCTGAAATTCTGAAAATTTTCCATTTTCATAACCTTATTTAACTGACCTAAATACAAATACACCAATATTTTTCCCAAAAAATTTGTAAAATTCTGTAGTGAAGCCATCACATCCTGGACTTTTACCATTGGCCATTTTCTTAAGGCTTCAGCACATTCTTGAAATGTTATATTACCTTCACACTTATCTTATAGATCATCTGATAGTTTAATATTATGTTGGTAGAAAAATTTATTCTCTTCACTATCAGGACATACATTATTTCTACTAGTATATAATCTCTTATAAAAATTTTCTTGTTCATATAAAATATCACCCTGTTTAGATAAATGCTTCCCTCTATCATTAATAAGTTCAGAAATAGTTTTTGTAACAATTTTTTTTTCTCAAGACCACAGAAATATTTTGTACACTTTTCCCCATTTTCATGCCAATTGGCTTTGGACCTTAAAAGCAGACCTTCAACTCTTTATTAGTTCTGATTTTTTTTCATTTAATTCCTCTTGGACCTGATCAGTAGGATTACAATCAAACTGATTCTCAAGATCTTGTATATCATTTTCAAGATTTTGTGTATATATCTTTTCCCTCTTTGCCTTATCTATACTATATGCAATGCTTACACTACATATTTTCACCTTTAACAGTTCTAAGAATACTTGATCATTGCAGGATAATTGAACATTTAACAAATCATTATACCCCCCGCAAACGAAGTTTGGGGGTATATAGGAATCACCATGTCTGTGGTCCATCTGTCCGTCCCCTTTCGTGTCCGGAGCAAAACTTTTGTACCGTAGCACCTAGGATTATCAAACTTGGTGTGTGGATGCATCATGGGAAGACGATGTGTCGCGTACCAAATTTAGGTCACTGTGACCTTGACTTTGACCTTTGACCTTCATGATAGAAAAACCAAGTGCATTTTGTGTCCGGAGCAGAACTTTTGTACTGTAGCACCTAGGATTATCGAACTTGGTGTGTGGATGCATCATGGGAAGATGATGTGTCGCGTACCAAATTTAGGTCACTGTGACCTTGACTTTGACCTTTGACCTTTATGATAGTAAAACCGTGTCCGGAGCAGAACTTTTGTACCGTAGCACCTAGGATTATCAAACTTGGTGTGTGGATGCATCATGGGAAGACGATGTGTCGCGTACCAAATTTAGGTCACTGTGACCTTGACTTTGACCTTTGATCTTTATGATAGTAAAACCGTGTCCGGA
>MJUU01021342.1:16469-29571 GCA_002080025.1 Modiolus philippinarum | reverse complement strand
TATCTGCACTGATGTAGACTTGTTGTCGAAATGGCCATATGCAGAAGATAAATTAACTGCAATTTTGGGTACTTCTGTTTAAAAAAATTAAATTAATCATTAAGGCTTGATTCATCTGCCTGTAATGTATTTTTCTATCAAACCAAAGCCAAAGTCTAAGTCTTTTAATATTAAATATTTTTTTTTTTGTTGATTCCAGTGGGATTCGAACCCCCTCTGCCAAGGTACTACGGGTTGAGAGTCTGCTACGCTAACCACTACACCACTAAATCCATGTTCAAATTTCGGTTAATTAATATACTTAACTCTCATATTACGTGTCAAAATAAATTTGCAGCTCACTCTATTTTACATCCCTTTGGTCTCCCACAGAGATGGCGTGGGCAGTGTAATCTGTCTGTAATATCTGTGCATTCGAAGAACAGCCAAATCCCTCGGTGGGAAGGCAATCTCGATATTCATTTCTCTAATTCTAACCCCGTTGGGTTCCTACGATAGACCGTTATATATATATATATATATGGGACTCAAATCTACGGCGGGTTCAAAATCTATGGCAGATTTCAAATCTATGGCAGAAAGTGACGTAATAAAGGATATGTCGCCCCAAATCTATGGCAGATTAAATTGGCTCCAAATCTGTGGCAGATTTTTCTGTTCCCAAATCTATGGCTGATTTTGATGTTCCCAAATCTATGGCATGTTTTCTTATTTCCAAATTGATGCCAGATTTAATTATTGCGGAAGTTTACCTATTCCCTAATCGATGACAGATTGAATTTTTACTCAGTCTCAGGAAAAAAATACAGAATGAACAATATTGTATTGCAGATAAGTTTTAATACAAATTTAAGCTAAAAACGAATGTATTTGTTTGCGTCATGGTATTAGAAACATTCACATATTTGTGTGATTTAATCCTCTACAACTACATGATTGTATTCTAAAATCTGTGGCATATTTTGCTTTCCNCTAAACAAATGTACTGAACGTTCTTGATTGTGTTGGTTTATTCTATTGCATCACAGTATAATGTATTAGCTGAAGAATTAAATAATAAATTCAAAAGCTGAAAGGACATTTGGTAGACTTTTATTGTTGGTCTGTTATTTTCTTTCTTTCTCTGTTGGTTATTTTTATGTTGTTTTTGTCATTCCAAAATACGGGAAATGCATTGTGTGATCGTATTTGTTTTCAAACGTTGAGGTCCAACAATGGAGATCCAGATCAAAATAGCATAAATGACGACGGTTTTGGTAAGGACAAACAAAAACCGGTCTCACAAAACAAATCTGACTATGAATAAAGGCACAACATTTTTTCCAGTGGCTACTATAGGAGGGGGGTTGAAACAAATATATGCCCTCCAAATTCAGGGAAAACTTTAGGATGGTGTTTTCTTTGTTCTTTTTTTTGTTGTGTTTTCCTCGGTTGATAAGGTTTTGAGTTAGTTTACAAATTGATTCTTTTTGTCTCAATCAGTTATTTAACAAGTGGAATATCGAAGGACTGATAAATTCTAATTCATCCCAATAAACTAAAATGCAATGAATTAAAAAAAAGATTATTTCAAGGGCATTACCCCAATCTTTCTGGGCTCCCCTAAAAATAAAATAATCGGAAAAGTAATGATTTAAAGTAATTCGCTACGTACTTGTTTATGTTGTCAGTGAAAAATGATTAGTTGTCTTTCTTATTTTGAAAATATGTTTTCATGTGACGTCTTATCTGCCATAACCTACCATAGATTTGGGACTGTGAAAATCTGCCATAGATTTGGGACTGCAAAAATCTGCCATAGATTTGGGAGAGCCTTAATCTGCCATAGATTTGGATTGGTGACGTCAGAATCTGCCATAGATTTGGAATCTACCATGGATTTTGAACCCGCCATAGATTTGAGAGAGAGAGAGAGTACAAATGGGAATTTTCGGTAAACCAGAATTTCAACTGACTTGTCGTTGAAATGTAAGATTCTTATAGAATTTATAAATGTCTTTAAATATAAATGTGATATCGATTCAACATGTCTGAGCTATAAGTAGAGTAAGCTTTTAAATGTTAGAGTCTCAAAATTCAAAATAGTTCATCCTCCTTGTAAATAAAAACACTATTTATTTCATTTCATCTCACTTAAAAAGTTACAAATTGTAAAAGATTGAAATAAATTTTCACGCAGACGTATTGCAGTTGTTCGTTATCAGCGGCAAGCAAAACGGTATTAATAATAATAAACTTTTGTAAGTTTTTGAGTTTCAAGACTTTGAAATAGTTTTGCCATTATATAACAAACGCATCTTTATTTGGAAGGTATTGTTCAAAACATTATGATGATATGCTAAAAAAATATCCAGTTGTTGTAGCAAATTTGAGAGTTTTAGACAATGCCGGCCATCAAAAACATCATTTACAGTACTTTGTTCATAAAAAGAAATCGGCGTGGACGGCTTTGCATACACAACAAGTTATCTAAGTAATCTAAATGTGAATGAAAATACGCATTTCACCGTAAAATCTGAGTATATAGTGACACTAATTTTAAGTAAAATTTTGCCATGAGTTTAGAGAAGGTGTTAAGCATTTCCCATTTATTTACATAAATCATAATATAGTCATTGGAAATGCTAGGAAATTGTCATGTTTACATGTTCAAAATTCAAAAAAGGACTTGTCAAGACAAAATGTATTGAAAGTAAAGATATCAAGACAGGATTTTTTGGTATAGAATATGATCTGCCAAATTGATGTAAGAAAACGTTGCAAGTGTTCCTGTGGCCCTTTTTGATGGTAAACAGATGACAGCAGACTTTCCCTTAAAAATGCCTAAGCTTGCTGTTTCCTCTGTCGGATTTGACTTTACTTCCGAATTTGATATGTCCAACACGACAGTTGTCTTATATAAAGCAGAGGATGGTTACTTTACCGATACAACTGATCTCATCCATGGTTTTATATGGGTCGTGGTGTTCTTTGTAAGTGTATGTCCTCTTTTCTGTTCCGTTTTGTCTTTGTATCATTGTGTTTCCGATGTTGCCATTGTCTTTGGATTTTTTTTCTCATTTATTTTAGTAGAGTCATTTCTATTTAATTTTGAGGTAAGGGTGTCGAATTTTGATATTAAATATGAACTGCGTTTTTTTTAATTTGTCTTTCAATTAAAAAAACTGTAAATCGCGTAAATGATTTTTGCAGATAAAAATCAACGCTTGATACAATAAATATAGGCAATTTGTACATTAGATATATGTTGGGTAGTAGTGAAAATATTTGTATTTTGTATCGCACTGAACACTTTTTGTACATTTTAACAGTGTATAAAGATGGCCACTATATAGCTGTGACCAACTAAATCACATTATGGCAGATGTACACTTCATATTTTTACAGATGTAAAAAAACACTTTTATGATGAGAACGGACTTTTATAATGTTTATAAACTTTTGTCCAATCCCATTGCTTATTTTTTAGCAAATAAATATGTTTAAATCAAATCAAATCAACAGATCAATTTTGAGTTCCGTAAAATTCTGATAAGCTAAAAAGTCGCATTTTTCACGAATATCTTACTAACTATTAAATCCGATTCTGGCTTAAAAATTGTATGACACATTACATCATAAACAATGAAAGGATATAGGGTCTGTAAGTCTCGTCACGTGACTCACGAGAATCCACGATAAACAGGCAATTTGAAAACGTTTCCCGCGAAAACATGACGTCAGGGGATTGTGACGTTCAGTATTTTGTTTGAAACGTCATATATCTTTGTTTAAAATGTAACTTCCGGGTACAATTTTTGATCCCGGAAGTTCCACAATTGTACGAGACTTACAGGCCCTATAGAGCCAATGAAAAAGTCTGTACAGATCTCGGTAAGAACCTAGTAACATTCAACAGTCAAGTGAGTTTTGCTCATACCTCACGGTATATATGTTACAGTACAAGTTGGAATCCAGTAAGATCCGGAATCCTCCTAGTACAAATTGGATTTCTAATTTCTACTGGGATAAATTAGATTTCCGATTTATACTGGATAAAATCCATTACAAATTGGAATTCTAATTTGTCCCAATAGAAATTGGAATTCCAATATGTACTGAATTAAATCCAGTACAAATCAGAATTTTAATTTGTCCCAGTAGAAATTAGAATTCCAATTTGTACTAGGAAGATTCTGGATCCTACTGGATTCCAGTTTGTACTGTAACATATATATGTATGTATATATATATGAACACAGATAATCATTTGGGATATTTAGGCATTACTTTGACATTCTCGCAATCTTGAGTCGCAATGAACACTCCTTGTATATACCAACTTTGTTTTTAGATAGCTATAGCTGATTTATGCTAAGAACAATTATTCGGCGTGCAGATTTACCCTCCAAATTTGACAGATATAACTTGTTAGTAGTTAATTTTGGAAAAATCTGAATTGCTGAAAATTCCCATTTTGCGCCAAAATCAGTTAAAATAATGAGATTAAACCTCCATTTGATGTTAAAATTCTAAATCATTATATTATTTATGCAACATTTATATTAGCATAATGTTAACACGTTTTATGTTTTACAACAATGACCAGAATTAGGGAATAAGATGCGCATGGACTTTTTAGACAATTGAACTCACACTATTTCGAGGAAAATCTTCAACATTTTCGTCAATTAATACATGTATTTTATAGTGGTCGGTTAAAATTTATGGCTTTTCAGTACGCATTGGGTAAAGAATTAATGACACTTCTGTGGTTTCTTTGTAATGCTGATACTATATAAGCTTTCATTTTGATACTTTTTTATAAAATGTACCAGTCAACATTTTGAAACAATTAAAAGAAGAACTTTTGCGAAAATCAAAATTTTGTCACATTCCTGTGAATCGGTCTAAAAGGGGGAGGCTTGTCTACCCTTACTTGCAGGTTATTTCTTATGTTCAAATGTGTTTTTTTTGAAGAGGCAAAAAATTGGTTAGGATTCATGAGTATAGGTGGAGGCACGACGGGTTTTCTGGCCTATGGTCTAATGATACCAGTATAGTATTTTGATATTTTAAAACGAAAATCTTAATTTCACTGCCACAAATATCCGTTAATTTAGCCCCACCGACTCCTTGTTAATTGAATTGAATAAAATTAAATTGGACTGTCTCATCATCACTCATATCAAATGTTTGAAATGCCTCTACAAAGTCAGGACTATTGCCGTTGACAATTTTTCAGGTGGTTTACACCTGCTTTTTCTTTGTCCTTCTGATTTTGGCTCTTGACAATTCTGATCGGTAATATTGTTATTACCGTCATGCAGAGACTAAATGGATTAATCTCAGTTCAAATACCCCAAAAAAATCATTTTCAATTTGTTAAATTATATTGAAATTCTTTTTATATATTTATTTTTTAAATTAGAAATTGATAACTTTGTCATGTTTATGTATGTTTTTTTTACTTCATTTTTATAATTCAAATATGATTTGATATTTTTTCAAAATCTTGTAAGTTTAAGTGATATTTCAATGAAATGTCTTAATTCTTATAAGAACCTCATATATTGTACAAACATCTATTGAAATTATTGTGTTGGCCGTCGATGGACATCTTAGCGAAGTGGGTGGACATTTTAGCGAAAAAAACGAGGACGTTTTAGCGACAAATATGTGTACATACTAGCGAAACTTTTAAAGGCTATTTGAGCGAAATTGGAAAAAATAGATGGACATTTTAGCGACAGATATGTTGACAATGCCGCTCCTCCGTTATCTGTGTTTTACATAATGACCCCTGCTGGGGAGGTGGAAGTAAATTTTTTAGCCAGATAATTTTTCATTCGTTTACATTTTAAGATGAATCACTAGTTTAACAGATTAATAGAATAAAAAATACAAAAAATCAAAAGCACAATATCAGCACAACAAATGTTAGACAGTTAAGTGTTATAACTCGGATTTTGTCTCATATTTCAAAACGAGAGCTCTAAAAATGTTCCATCGCACTTTCTTCAATAGTGTACTTTTGGAACAAGCTCGTTGTGAATTCCAATCGCTGTGTTAAGAGAAACACACAGTACGTCTTCTACAAAACTCTTTCCAGCCTCAGTATGATACTATTTTTTTAAAAAAGGATATGGAGTAAATGAACATGAGACCATAACACATATGTTAACTCCAACTGCAATAATTTTAATGAGCTATATGGCCATTTCGGAAATTTATTCCTCATTAACAGCACTAGAACATTTATTTTTAAATATAAAGTTCACATTTTTTTATATAATTAAGATCACATATCTATTAATTTATTACATTGAATTATGATTCGCTATATTATCCCTCAATATTTTACAGCAAACTTAATATTAATTCGCTAAAATGTACACATTTCTCTCGCTGAAATGTACATCACGATCAAATTCAGTCTCTCTAAAATGTCTGTCGCCCTTTGTTGACATTCGTTAAAATGTCTTTCGCTCTTTGTTGACATTCAAGGAATATGTAAAATATATAATGCTGGCATTGGAGGAAGACACCTGTTAAACTTCCATATATGTTACTACTGAGACAACAAACGATATCCTCAAACAGGGCAATAACATCAAACCTCATCTTCATATTCATTTAACCAATCAAATAATTATATAGTTGTGAAATACCTTTTTTATATTTGAAAACATACACTCATACAAATGCAGATAGTGGACAACCGTCCTTTTCAGTTATAGGGTGATTATGCACAATTACCATGGTTAGTTCGGTGGCGCAAACGCCTATAGCAAGTATTTATGCACACGCAGCGTTACTTAAAAGCAATGAAAATGTGTGTTTTTTAACAAAGCAAACGTATCTATTTCGATTTTTTGCAAATTAAAATGACAGTTTAAGCACCAATCCAGGAGACGACAAATATATATTTCTAAAAGGAAACTGTTAAAAGGGACGAACATTAACTGAAATGGGAAAAATGAATATTTAATAAATATCTTCAAAAGTTTCAATCGAGGTTTGAAAATTGACTTTTCATTGAACACTGATTATGTGAAAGTGTGTTATTTTTTTTTAAATCTTAACTTGTTTTTTGTTTTGATATTCGGGGGTTTTTTTTGCCTCATACCCTCCTTCATTTCAAAAATAAAATCATGTCAAATCATACTAGAAAGCTTGTAAACCAGATCTCCTCGAATATTCCATATAATTGTACACTTTGCTGTAACTACATCATTAACTTCGGTAGTGAATCGCCAAAGTCGTTAAAAACTCAACAATCGGTCAATGTGCAAGATAAATGTAGTAACAACATAACAACATACAGGAAAAAAATTATAGATACTATTGATAATACTGATAATAATGACCATAAAAGGCCACCCTCGTCTATGCGGAGCGAGCTCGACTACCTCCAAGCTAGCAATATTGCCACTCCAAAAATTATATGGACTGATACATTACATTCCTCTCAGGCTGTCTCAAATAGCAACACTCACACAATTGCTGTATGCTCCACTATTAACAAAACTATGTTCTCGTTTTGGCCATGTCTTTGGACTTCGAATTTTGTAAATTTCACTCCTTTGTTCCTTCAGTATTCTACTGCCGTTGTTTCAACTGAAAAGTTGACACGAAATCCAGTCACTTCTGCAACTCCGCTAAATGCTAAATTTGAGTATCTCTATGGCAACTGCTACAACATCTGCGACAGCTATTTCAACACCGATTGATCAAGCTACCCCCGTAACTACAAATCCTACTGTGACAAATAGACGGGTGTCAACAAAGCAAAATCAAAGCAAAGAAATGTTAATCTGAAAAAATACATATCTATGCATGAAGAAAAGGTCAGGAACAATCAAATTTTATCCAAAATCTGGCAAAACCAGACAATGCTAATATTCATTCTCAGAATCCACTGAACATCTGTTCAGAGAGATTTGATATCATAGAAAAGTGTTTACAACTTCTTTCAGACCAGCAACTCTATTTAACGGTTTCTTAGTTGATAGTTTGCACTAAATTATGAACAATCAACGGTCTTTACTACAAATGCACCGTGGGTCGCCTATGTATCCTCAACATCAATTTCCAATATTGACTTTAAAGCCAGCGTACTTTCCGCAATCGGGTGCTCAAAGACAACTGTATTACAATCCTGCGTTATTTTATATGCAGCTTTGGCATTTGTCTTATTTACAAATGGTTCCCGTACAGTATTTAGTACCTCCTTCTGCATACGGTAACATGAACTATCAATTTACACGACCAAGTCAACAAAACTACTCTTCAGTGCACGAACATCAAGATTCTCAAAATCAAAGACTACACCCGACTAGGGTTAAACCATCACGACCTAGTATTAATCAAACATCCTCTGTAAACAATACCCAAAAGCCAGGACCTGGCCCTACCAGAATAGATGCATTTTCGGATAAAAGATACACTTACTACTGATTCACCCACTTCAACAACTCTAATCCTATCCAAGCCACAAAGACAAGAAAGCTATGGTACTAATAACGATCTCACTGCTGCAGATACTACTGTCAGCATGATCCCAGATAACCGTAGTACTATCAAACATATGTCGCAGGTGCACCCTTTTCTCTAGCAAATGTCCCCGCACCCAAATGCAGTGATCGAAGGATGAAACAGCGGGCAAAAAACAGTATAGCGATTATGTTTTTTAATGTGGACGGGGTTAAAGGAAATGCTCCATATCTTTAAGAAATTATTTCAGCGTTTGATTTTGTATGTTTACAAGAACGTTGGCTTTGGGACTTTGAAAAGCAATCCGTTGCACACATTATTCCTGATTTTAACTTCCATATCAGATCTGTTGACTCCGATTTAAAAAAACACATTACATTAGATCTCGTGGTCATGGTGGAGTATTGATTGCATGGAATAAAAGGTTTGACATTTACTCGTATACTTGAGGATGGGAACAATAGAATTATTGCCATTGAAATTGACAATGAGCCACTTCCACTGTGTCTTATTAACTGTTACATGCCAACATTTGGTTATCAGAATACAAAGCATGAATATCAGGAGTGTATTGATATATAACTCACATTCTATTTTAATATGTGGTTTCTTTCAAGACGCAATAACTCTAATAAACAATTTCGGAATTTTATCCATCGCAATTCTTTAACAACTGACAGTAATATAGCTGACAACATACATTCATGGCAATAGTAAATCTAATATTTGGCGACATCTGATATTATTGACCGAGTTAGTATAAGTCAGTCGTTATGTACCAACTCTTCTAGCCATGTTCTTATTTCTGCTACAGTTAATATCATAGGTAAATTTATACGTAGTTAAAATAATAACTCAGCTGTCAAAAAACAGATTACTAAGGGGAACATTCTGATCTTAATGCCAATTCTGAGAGCGTTGAGATACCTGATATCAAAATTGAACTAAATCAAGTCACTGAGCATGTAGAAAGTAACATAGTGATAGCAACAGTACCATCTAAACAAATCAGGCTACATGGCCCAAAATGGAAAGCCGCGCCCTAAATTCACTGTTTACTTGAAAAGGGTCGACTTTTGCATAAAACATCTATACACTCAGGAGGTCCGGGTATAGATCACCCACTGTTTATTCAAAGAAAGGTTTAAAGATGGACATTAGATCATTACAGCGCAAACAAATTTATGGTCACCGTGAAAATTTCTATAGTACACTTACTCAGTCTAATCGTTCAATGGTATTTATTAGCTGGTTAAAAAGTCAATACAAAGGTTGCAGAGCTAATATGTAGTAATGAAAGATAATGATCAAATAGTCTTTGATTTTTTAGCCATTGAAATGGATTTGCCTCATTCTATGAGGATCTAGCAATGCCGTCAGAATGTACATCTTTTGATGCTAAATATTATGATGAAGTAAACTCTGATATGGATGTCTTGTGTCTATTCTTGGAAAGTAACAAATCTTTTTTTCTAAAAAAACGGAGAAGGAAATTGAAAGCGCAATCAATGGTCTAAATAACAACAAAGCAATGGATGAATTTGGGCTTACAGCTGAGCATATTAAGTTTGCTAAGAAAGCATTGATTCCATTATTGAATATTCTTCTCAATGCTATCATTGAATTCGAATATGTGCTAAATTATTTTGAAGGAGGCATTATCCATCCAATTCTAAAAGTTGGCAAAGATAAATCACAGTATCAAAGCTATAGAGGCATAACAGTGTCATCCGTATTAGGTAAGATCTTGGAGCTTATCATACGCAATCATATTGATACCCTTCTGCCCAATCATCAATCAGAGATACAGTTTGGATTTACTACTTGATTATCACCTACAATGCCAGCGCTTATAATTTTGGATGTTGAAATAGAGAGTTCTGAAAGAGGTGAATCCCTATTCATCTCACTTTTAGACCCAAAACGTGCATTTGATGTTGTCAACCATGATTCTTTGAAACGAAGGCTATTTTTAAATGGTATCAGTGGTAAATTTTGAAAGCTAATTAACAATTAATATAACAACTTGTCTGCTAAAGTTAATTGGAAAGGAATAACTATTGACAGTTTTCCTACACTACAGGGAGTTCGTCAGGGATGAATCCCTTCAACTGGGTTTTATAGGTAATATATAGATGACCTATTAAGGCCATTTCATTGGGACAAGTTATGAAGGCTGCCCTACTGTAGCTGACAATGTTGCGTTATTAGCCAATTCCGAGGAGACATTACAAATTTTTCTTGATGTAGTCTATAGATTTTCTTGTAGGGAAAGATTTGTAATACACCCTCAAACATGTATTATTATTCCAAAAACGAGGAGCTAAACAGCTGAAATGAAATGGCATCTTGGTCCGAATGATATAGTAATAAGCGATAAAGGAACCCATCTTAGTATTATAATAGCAGCGCATCTCCTGTGCAAGAAAAACTCTGTATAGCTTAATGAGCACAGGTCTACATGGTACAAACGGGCATCCACTAATACAGTGCTTATCTGTGTATTCAACATACGTGCTTCCTCGTCTGTTATATGGCTTAGAAGTTCTTGTTCCAAGACACAGTGACTTGAATCTTATGGAAAAATTTCAAATTAAAATGTTGAGATTTAAGCTGTACCACCCAGATCAGCCAAGAGCATAACTCACCTACTAATAGGAAGCAGACGAATTGTTGCTTAGCTTCATTAACGTCAATTGTCTTTACTAGGATGTATTCTAAGGAGTCAAAATTTAACTTTGAAAAACGTTATGGTCCGTCAAATGTATACCAAACTAGAAAATTCAAAAAGTTGGTTTATTTATATACATAACAATATAAACTTCCTAATTTAGAACTTTTTATGGTACAAATACCAGCAACATTTCTGTGGAAAACTAACGTAAAAAGTCAGTTGATAATTATTGGTCTACACAGCTGATAGATGATTGTTCTTTAAAAAGTTCATTCATCTACTGCAACTTCTCTGAGCTTAAACTTGGAACTCCTCATGGATTATATGGAACAGTGTTAATATTCTGATGGGCTTATGTCAAGTGTAGGATTCTTATCGGTACATATATGCTACAGACAGATTTGCAAAAATTTAATGCTAATGATGTTGAATGAAGACATCATCCACTCCCCCCCCAACCCGAGGGAACCCCGGGGTATAGAAATAGGACCTATTTGTCCGGCTTGCGGGGTATGACTCCTCCTAAACGAGGCTGACCCCGAGGGAACCCCGGGATATAGAAATAGGACCCAGTCCGTGGTTGTGCGGGTTAAATAAATACACAACCCACCTGTCGGATGGGATGTAAACTCAGGTCTACGCGTTGGAAGAAATGTCATGCTTCCTGCACGTTAAAGAACCCTTGTAGGAAGCCCTTTTTTGAGAGGTCTGTAGGCGATCGGCTACAAGGCTAAATTCCCGGCCCCTTTCGATTTTACCCTTCTTTTCCAATGGAAGTCAGAATTTCTCGTCCCACGACCCTTTCCATACCCCAAAGTTATTATTTATTAAAAAAACTTGTTCTCGTCCTGATATAGCTGAAATATTGCTCAGTAGACGTTAAACGATATTCAGTCATTCAATCATCCACTTTCTCTTGAAATGCAACTCTCTTCTTCAGTATAGAACTCAATGTCTAAATGACGTAAAATTTCTTTTATTTTAGTACAGAAAAACCTCTTACCGAATGATACTGCATTGTTAGAGTCAATTTAAATTATAACAAGGAAGTTGGGTTTTAATCTACATTGTGGTAGAACAGTTTTCATTAACTCATGAATGTAAATAGATGGTCATGTGCCAGTAATTGTTCAAATCTCACGGTATATTTTTAGATTTACTTATCAGATTCTATTTTAATTTTTTTTTAGCTCACCTGGCTATGCCAGGGTGAGCTTTTGCCATCACTTGGCGTCCGTCGTCCGTCCGTCCGTCGTCCGTCCGTCGTTAGCTCACTTTCAAAAATCTTCTCCTCTGAAACCACTGGGTCAAATGGAACCAAACTTTAACTGAATCATCACTAGGGTATCTAGTTTCAAATTTTTTATTTTGTATGTCTTAATTTGAACAACATGGCTGGCGTTACTAAAAATAGAACATAGGGGTAAATTACAGTTTTTGGCAAATAACTCAAAAACCGTTACAGATATCAAAAATCTGACATGGGGGAAGAAATGATCAGCATGAGAAGATCTACCCATGCTGAAATTTTGAAGAAAATCTGACAACCCGTCTAAGAGTTTTCAAAATTTTGATGTTTTTTATTTTTTATTGAAAAAACTATAACAGATAGAGGTTAAGTTTAAATTGCAAAAATGTTCAGCATGTTAAGATCTATCCACATGGATATTTTGAAGAAAATCCAAGTACCTATATATGAGTTGTGGTCCTTTCTTGGTGAAATTTTTCTGGATTTTTTACTTTATGTCCTATATTTCAAAAACGCTTTGAGATAGAGGTCAAGTTTAAAATGCAAAAATGTTCAGCATGTTAAAGACTATATTTTATTGAACACATTCAAGTTTTCCAACCGCTTCCAAGATGGCCGCCAGCGGAGAACTTAGTTTACCATTTGACCTAATGGGAAAATTCATACAAAGAACTTCTTCTTGAGAACCACTGAATGGATTTGAA
>MJUU01021342.1:0-14918 GCA_002080025.1 Modiolus philippinarum | reverse complement strand
TTGATCATTTTTTTGTGGCTCTTTGTCCTGGAATTATGATCTAAATCAAGTATAACTTGTGTTACTTCTTTGTCATACACTCCCATTCTGATTTTGAATGTTTCAATCATATTACCCTTTAATCTTCTGTTTTTAAAGTTGGCATATTTAATTTCCAAAGTCTGTATGGGTAGTCCAAGTTTTTTAGAGATGGAATTTATTTGGTTGCCCTCCTCTGTACGTTTTCTATAGTGTCTACATCATATGCTTTGTGTGGGGACCAAACCGCTGCAGCATACTAAAGATGAGGTTTTACTAAGGCTTCTAAAATTATGCTCATCGAGTTACTAGTAGGTGAATGTTCTTCTAATCAGACCCATTATGCTGTTCGCTTTTGTTGTATATGTTCTGAAATACTTAGCTGATTATCGACCAAAACACCAATATCTTTTTCCTCGTCTGAATACTGCAGTTTGACCTGGTTACCTAAATTGTCATATAGGTGATACTCGTGAGTTTCTTTCATTTCTGTTCTATTTGAAACTTTTGATACTCTACATTTATTGGAGTGGAACTTCAGTAACCACTTGTCTGACCATTCTTGGAGATCCTGTTGAGGTATGCTGCCGATTCCACTGTATCTGGCATATCATTTATATACTATGACAAATAGTATTGGTCCCAGGACCACTAGTCACATCATGTCTTGACGATTCCTCACCATTGATTGAAACTACTTGTTTTCTATTTGACCAGAAAACTTTTGACCCAATTTATTATTTGGTTTCCTATGTTATACCTCTCCATTTTCTTGATTAGTCTCTTGTGAGGTACCTTATCGAATGCTTTCATGAAGTCCATATACACAGAGTCTATATTCCCACCGTTATCTAATATTTCCGTCAACTCGCCCATTACCTTGAGTAGTTGTAGGGTCGTAGATCTACCTGCTATAAATCCAAATTGTTTATCGCAAAATAAATTATTTTTCTTCTTATGCTCTACAATTTGGTTTGTTACTAGCTTTACCCTTATCTTATATATGATACTCTTCAAACTTACTGGTCTATAGTTGCCTGGTTCGAATTTGACTCCCTTCTTAAAAATTGCTACAATATTACCCAACTTCCAGATATTCGGAACTCTCCCTTGTTTAGATGTATTAAATATCGTTGTAAGCAGAGTTGTAATGCAGTTCGCTAGCTCCCTCAAAGCTATGGGGCGAAGATCATCTCGACCTGATGATTTTATTTGTATTCAAGCCTATCAATAACTTCTTGACTCCCAATTCCGTGTGTGTCACCTCTGTATATGGGAACTCAATATGGCAATCAGATAAGGCTGGTATATTCTCCCCTATTTCTGTTGTAATAACACTACTTTAAAAATCTGCCAAATCTCCTGCTTTATGTTTGTCAGTTTTAGCCACCTCAATCTATCCCTTATCATTCTTTGTTTTAAGTTCTTTGATTCCAGATTTTGTCTTTGTTTTGGAATTAGCTATTGGTTACTCTTTGCATTCTCTGATATCTCTCTTTCCATACTTAGCTTTGCTTTTCTTACAATTGACTGTACTTTGTTTCTTGATTTCACAAATTCGTTTTTCTCTTTTGGATCCCTGGTCTCCATAAATCTGATCCAGCATCTGTGTTTATTAGCTAATTTTTTTTTTTGTAAATTAAATATAATATAAAACATTACATACATACACAAGGACAACACAAACAAGAGACAGTTATTTGTACATACTGAATGAAGAAATAAAATATACAATGTAAGTAGGTATGCATCACTGTAATATAATATAACACATTAAATACATACACAAGGAAAACAAAAACAAAAAACAGTTATTTGTATATACTGAATGAAGAAATGAAATATACAATGTAAGTAGGTATGCATCACTGTAATATAATAGTTAATGTAGTTAATACAAAATACAATAAAAAAAAACAAAAATTTAGGTGAACAACTTAAGGATCATCATTCAAATTGATGTCCTCCAAAAGACCCCACTTTTCATTTATTTTCAATCATGGCATTTATTTTCTCTATCTTCTCTCTTTGTTTTATTTTTAAAAGTGGTAGAAAATTGGTCCACTTGCAACAGTGAATATAATTTCTTGCCAATAGAAATAAAAAGGGAATAATTTTTAAGGATGAAATTTCATCTGGTAAAATACCCAGAATGGTCACCTTAGGGGTTAATTCCAAAGTTTCTATATTTAAAATACAGATAACCAAGTATTTAGCAGATCCCAAAATTGTTTTGAAATAGGACAATCCCATAAATAATGAATCAAAGAGTCTTCTTCTTGTCTACAAAAATTACACAAACTACTATCTCTTATACCCATATTTAATAGCAGTTTATTGTTTGGAAGAATATAATGTAAAAGTTTCTAAGTTTAGTATAATTTGTTGTACTATATATTTCATTAAACAAGGTAGCACTATCAATTTCAATACCAATTTTTTGTTCCCATTTCTCTATACCTTTCACGACAACCGTTTCGTTATGTTTATCTCTAAATAATCTATATATATATATATATATATATATATATATATATAATATATTGATACATCTTTTCTATGTAACATATTTTCTATTAGTAGTACCCTCACTTCAGAACTACCATCGTCATAATTTTTATTTATGACTGTTATGATACCATAATATGTTATAAAATTAAGGTTAACATTAATCTGAATAAAATTTTGATATGATAGTATTTTATCATTATCATCAAAAAGATCAGCAACCTTTCTTATTCCTTTGTCAAAAAGGTTGTTGGTTTATTTTTAAGTTTGAGTTATACCATACATAATCTGACTTAAGAACACAACAATCAGTGCAATCAAAATTAATAGATGCATGTTGAATAAAAGGATATGGAGTAAATGCACATGAAACAAAGTCTCTACAAATACATCGTAAAAACAAGCAAAGGAACAACGCTTTTATTGTTGTTCTTCAACTTGAAGTCACCATGAGGCCTTCAACAATGAGCTTTGCTCATACCTCATAGTAAATGGTGAATAAAAGGATATGGAGTTCAAGACGCCCTCTAGCACCGGTTTAAGCGGAATTCTTTACTAATTGTCGAGCAACGCTACATCCATGTCTTTCTTGGTCATGGGTGAGGGATTGTCAACAAACATCAATTAAACTGGCAAAGTGCTCTTACAATCACTGTCATCCTTTGCCCGACAAAAGCACTAGTGCCTTAAGCTAGTGGACAACTACAACATATAGACAAACACAGGGCACTCATCAAGTCGAATGTAAGAAAACTTGGCGTTATAAAATAATGAGATGTGGGCACTTAAAACAGGTGGTCTGGATCACATTTCGAAATTAATAAAAATAAATGCCAAAATTTGAAAGTATCAATAGTATATCCATATGAGAAATTCTCTCACGCACAAGTACACCATAACTGAAAAATATAGAGAGCATACATCTCTCGCACGGGGAATACCATATTATCAAGTCTTTCCAAAATTTGGATTTGATACATAACTTTTGTGCATCTTGAGAGCTTGAGTTACACACCCTTATAATGTTATTTTGTAATAATGGGCAGCGTTGGAAGATCAATTCTTTCCAAAAAGCAAGGTATTCTTGACTGTATAATTTATTTATTCATTGAAATTTAACAGATTTGGCATAAGTCTGTATATCTGTTAAATTAAGTCCACCCACTATTTTTTCTTTAAATACAACATTCTTATTAATCTTTGCTGGCTTATCATCTCAGATAAAATTCAATATTTTCTTTTCAATATCCAACAAATAGTTTTCACCTGGATTAGGGAGTATGCTCAATGGATATGTTAGTTGTGGAATAATTAAACTTTTGACAATTATAAGTTTACCATAAAGTGTTAAATCTCTTTTTTGCCAGGTCTTAATGATATCTTCAATTTTATTTTTTCTAAAGTATAATTCTCTTCAATTAATTCATTTTCATTCCCATTTGTTGGGATAGTAATTCCCAGAAGTTTTATCTTATCAGTTGTTATCTTTATGCCTGGTGAGAAATTATGTGTATATATATTTCCATTTTAGAGTGTCCTAATGGTATCAATTCAGATTTATTTAGATTGACTTTTAATCCACTTATCTTTGAATAATTATTCAATATCTCCAAAGATTTTTTTAATGAAACCTCTGACCCATCTAATATAAGTTGTGTATCATCAGCATATTGAGACAATTTAGTTTCTTTATCTTTGTATTTAAACCCCTTTATTTCCTCTGATTGTCGAATAGCTATGCCAAGAATTTCTACCGCTATTAAAAATAAATAGGGGGATATAGGACATCATTGGCGAACCCCTCTCTCAACTTGGAAAAATTCAGTTGCCCATCTTGTGTTTAGCACACAGCTAGTTGTGTTGCAAAACAAAGTTTGCGTCCATCTTTTAAATGATGGCCCAAAATTAAAATAATCTAAACATTTTTTAAGAAAAGCCCAACTCAAGAGTGTCAAATGCTTTTTCAAAATCAACAGACAATATAACACATGACAAGTTTTCCTCCTCGGCTATTTCTATAATATCTAAAATGTTTCGAATATTATCACCAATATATCTTCCTAGCATAAAACCTGTTTGGTCACTGTGAATAATTTTTGAAGGACTTTTTTAAGCCTGAATGCCAATCACTTTGTCATTAATTTATAGTCAACATTTAACAAAGATATAGGACGCCAATTCTTTAAATATTTTGTATCTTTCTCTGCTTTTGGAAGTAAAGTTATTATGCTCTGTTTTTGTGATATGGACATTTCATTTTGATCATAATTATATTGATAAGAATCTAATATCAGATCTATAATATCATTCCAATATATTTTATAGAACTCAGCAGGAAGGCCATCTGTTCCTGGACTCTTTCCATTTTTAAAAGTCTTAATAGCTGAAGTGCATTCTTCTTTCGTTATATGCCCTTCACATATATTTATTTCCTCATCACTAAGTTTTGGCAGTTGAATATTATCAGGGAAGAAAAATCTATTTATTTCGTCAAAATTATCGTAATGTTTATTATTCAAAGCATAAAGCGATTTATAAACATTCCTTTCCTCCAATAAGACTTCCTTAAAATTAGTTATAAGTTCCCCCTCATCATTTATCAGTTTCTGGATATATCTATTCAAATAATTTCTCTTTTCAAGATTAAGAATATACTTTGTATTTTTCTATGCGTCTTTTAACCATTTGGCCTTTGCTCTTATCATTGTTCCCTCTTTTCATAGTATAGTTTAAGCTCACATTCCAAAACTTTTTGTTTATTTTGAAGATCTTCCTTGTTAATTATATCTCTTTTATTTTGCAACTCATTTAATTCTTTTTCTATATTTTGTATATTATTTTTATTTTCCTTCATAATAGTTGATGAATATTTAATTGTTTCACCTCTTATATCACTTTTAATTACTTCCCATTTCAAGGATGGAGTTAAATTTTGTTCACTGTAAAGTGCTTTTTTGTTTTGAATAAGTTTTTTATCATTTCAACATATGTTTTATCTAAAAGAAGAGATGTATTTAATTTAAAGAATCACTTACCCCTCTTTAAATGGTCTTTCTCTACTTCTAAAGTAATCAAAGAATGGTCGCTTTTATAACCATATTGTATGTCAACATTACTAACTACGTTTAATATACCTACTGATATAAGAAAAAAGTCTAATATACACTGAATATTTGGAGTTCTTTGTCGCCATGTAAATCTGAGATTCAATGGGTTCAAAGTCCTCCACACATCAGTCAAACTGTTTCTATCCATAAAGGACTTTAATAATTGTCTATTTTTGTGTGTGATAATATTGTACTTCCCCCTTTTTTATCTATATTATCCAGAACCAAATTCCAGTCTCCACCATATATAAGAGGCTAATCATTCAATTTTTCAACTTCTATCATAAAAGATTCTAGAAGCTCTGTATTATCTGTATTTAGTCCATAATAGTTGGATATAATTACTATTTCACTACTTGTTAGCGTATTGCCAGAACTTCTTTGGGTTACTCTTTGCATTCTCTGATATCTCTCTTTCCATACTTAGCTTTGCTTTTCTTAAAATTGACTTGACTTTGTTTCTGATTTCACAAATTCTTTTTTGGATCCCTGGTCTCCATAAATCATGTCCAGCATCTTTGTTTATGTTTCGTCTCTTTGATTGCTTTCTCGTCTAATGACAAATACTTTATATGCTTTCTAGCTTTCCTACCTGCTGAGCACTTACATTTGGGTATGCAGTTTTCTTACGCTTTTCTCAAATTCTTTTAGGAATATATCCAGTTGGACATCAGGTGTTGATCCGTCAGCAAACTATTCCAGTCATTCTTCCGCCATTTCTGTATAGTTTCCCTTAAAGAGGTTCCATCTTTCCGCTTCCTCCACTTTCACCTCATAGTAACATTCATACTTTGAAGGCTAAGACACAGTGATCACCATGTCCTAATGGGCGTTCGTGTTCAATCCTCTCAATCACGTCATCTTCATTCGTAAATATTAGATCAATAGTACTGGGTTCACATTTGCTCTTGTCCGTGTGTATCCTTGTACCTGTTGGTATAAAAAGCTATCCCTTATGCTTTCCATAAACTTCTGTCCTTCTTTATCTCCATTGCTATTCCAATTAGACCAGTCTAATTTTTGGATTTTGAAATCTCACATAATGAGTAGATGTGTAAATTCCGTCATAGCTCCACATTCTCAGTATTGTTATTTAGGCTTTTGTAAATGCATCCCATAAGTACAGTAAGTCATTCAAAAGAACGAACAATCCATAGACAATGGCAACATCGGAAACACTACGTAACAAGAACACCACTTGAGTACGGGACAAAAAAGAAAATGAAGACACACATACAGATGAACAACACGGACCCATTAAAAACCATGTGTGAGATCATCTTTGCCTTTTAATTTTATTTGCGTCCAAATACTTTTTTTGCAATCATCGGTTATATTAACCTCCTCTGCTTTTAACTCTTCATTTATATACAATGCTACTCCTCTATTGCTGTGTAAGCCTTCATTTATAAATAAATTGTAGCTCAGCTTTAACAGGGAGGAATCTACAGTCTGTTATGCCTATAATATCAAAGCTATCTTTGGCTTTTTGAACTCTTGATTTTATATCGTATAACTTGTTGTATCGTATAACTTGTTGGATAAGACTGTCAGCATTAGTATAAAAACAATTCAGGCATCCACCTTATTATTTACAGTTTTGTTATTAAAAACATTTAACTTATTTTCATCATTCTTTCCCTTCTTGCTGTGGCTAACTTTTTTTATCTTGGCCCTCTTCAGTTTTGTCCCAGGGTGGGCCATTCTGTATATGCTTGTGTTTGTCGTCCCCGACTCAATCTGTTTGTTTACATTCCTCCTATAGTTCCGTGTCTTTTTTTCTTTATCTCTGGGTCAGGTCATGAAGAACCGATTTTGATAACTATAGCTTGTGCCTTACTCAGTCTACTCAAACTGCCCATAAACATACTTTTGATTTTTCGTCTTCAAATACTATTTTCATTGGTCTTGATCTTGGTCTTGATTCTGTACAGTGAAACATCAGAACTAACTTTAATTCACCGCGCTTGCGTCAAGTAGAATATTTATTCCATACCCCCCTTGATGATTTTTGTATGTGTGGTTCCTTGGTCCTGAACTGTTGCAACTTTCGTAAATATATCTGGTGGTAGTGAGTTCCAGTCTGTTATTATATTGGGTAAAAAAGCTGTACTTTAAGACATCAGTTCTGGCATATATCCTGTTGAGATGTTCTATGTGCATACTTTTCGTGATACGTGTACATGTAGGTTTGCTGTGTAGATTTGTTGGTATACTGGCACGGTTGTTTAGGCCTTTAAAAGGCAGGATTAAGCTGTTGTTCTTTCCTCTTTCTGATAATGGTTTCAGTTTTAGTTCATTATATATATTCTTGTGATAGATCCTGGTTCATATGAGTAATCTGTTATAAATCTTGCTGATCTTTTCTGGAAATTTTCTATTTGATCTTTCAGATATTCCTGCTGGGGGTCCCAAGCAGAACTAGCATATTCCTGGAGTGGTCTAACTAATCCTTTATATGCTTGCATTTTTACTTCAGGTGAACACGATGAAATGTTCCTCCTGAGCAGGCCTACGATTCTGTAGGCTTTATTGCATGTTTCTGTGATGTTTTCCCCAGTGTATGTTGTTAGTACTGTGCACTCCTAAGTACTTGGTTGATGTTAGAAATTCAAGTCCTGTGTCTTTTAGGGTGTATCTGTATTTGATGCTTTTCTTTCTGCTGGGTGTCATTATATTACATTTCACAGGCTGAAATCTCATACCCCATTTATTCGCCCAATTTCCCAGTTTATTGATGTCATCTTGTAGTACTTTGCAATCTTCCGCACTGTCAATTTCCCTATAACATACGCAATCAGGTGCGAAGAGCCTGATTTTAGATTTAACATTTTCGGAGATGTCGTTGATATGGACTAGAAAGAGAATTGGTCCCAGTACTGTACCCTTTGGGACCTTAGACTGTACTTTTGATGTATTAGACTTGGATCCATTTACCACTTCACATTGTTCCCGATCTGCTAAAAATGAGTCAATCCAGTTTAAGACGTTTTGTTGTATACCATATCTATGTAACTTAGCTTTCAAAAGTTCATACGGGATGGTGTCAAATGCTTTTTTAAAGTCTAAGATGAATATGTCGACTTGTTTCCTTTTTACTAGTGATGTTGCCCAGTCGTGTATTATTGATACTAACTGTGTTTCGCAGCTATGATTTTTTTCCTAAAGGCATGTTGTCTGACATTTAAAATATTATGTTCTTCTAAAGATGTCATTATGTTGGAGCAGATGATGTGTTCTAACATTTTGCAGCAAATACAGATGAGAGATACAGGTCTGTAGTTGCTGGGTAACGAACGGTCATTCAGATTGGAAAAGAGGGCAGATGTTTAGCTCTTTTCCAATCTGATCGAATAGAACCGTTGTCTATCGATTGTTCGAAGAGGTGAGCAAGGACTGTTGCTAGTTCTTGTGATAGTTCTTTAAACACTCTTGGATGTATTTCGTCTGGGCCCATAGCTTTCGTTGCATTTAAGTTTTTAGTAATTTTGTTACGCCCTTGGTCGTTATTTCAATTTTAACCATTTTTGATGTGTCTCCTATCCTATATGGTATTGAATTATCTTCTGTCTTGGTGAATACGCTGGTTAATTGTTCATTTAAAGCTCTGGCTTTGTCAAAATCTGTTTCTGCTGTACTTCCGTTCTTGGTTAGAAGTGGTGGTATACACTGTTTATCTGATGTTTGGTTGTTAATGTACTTCCAGAATGGTTTTGGATCCTTCTTAATGTCTCCTATCATGTTATTTACATAGTAGTCGTGAAATGTTTGAACTTCGTACTTTATTTCCTTCCTCAGTTGTTGCCATTTTTTCTTTATACGTATGCTCTTTGTTTTCTTGTAGTTTTCATGTGTTTTATTTCTCCTTTTTATCATACTTCAAATTTGTTGTTTATCCAAGGTACAGACTTTTTGCTTCCTGGCGTTTTTGATGGTATATTTCTCTGCGTTATTTCCAGGATGAAATCCATTATCATTTTCCAGTTTTCCTCTGCAGTTATATGATTCTGATGACCATAAAAGAAATTTTCCACCACAAATTTTGATGTTTCTCGTCTCATCTAATTGTAGTCGCCCTTTGAGTATTGTAATTACGTTCTTTTGAGTGTTTCTGATCTGGGATGAAGCATTTGAGTGTACCATTGATTGTGCCATATGGTCGCCAAATTTATCCGGTGAGCAAATGTCCATAAATTGACCTGGTGTTGTAGTAATTAAAAGGTCTAGGGTGTTTTCCTCTCTCGTTGGGAAATGGGTATAAGTTGTTCTATCCCATTTTCATTTAAGATGTCGATAAGTGATTGACCTTCACTTTCTGATAAGCATGTTCCAGTTTCTTTGTAAAGTTTGGTTTCATAGTTGATGTTCGTATAATTGAAGTCACATAGTATATGCATTGCTGGTTGTGTTTTTTTTTTCGGTTTCATTGCTTTGACTATATCCAATTGTTCTTTCAATATATATATATGTATGCTGATGGTGGGTTTGGTGGTCTATTCCAACTACAAAAACAATGATCCCTACCATTGATGGTAGTCTTACTCCAGATGGATTCAGAGCCTTTTTCTAGTTTTTTTAGGGGTTCGGAATTGAGCTTTTTCATTATTAGGAGCATTGTGCTACCCCACCCCCCCTTAGAGTTCTATTATTTCTATATATGTCGTATTCCAGAGTATCTGGTATAAATTCATTTGATGGTATCGAATTGTCTATTTTCGTTTCTTGTATAGCCACAATGTACCCATATCCTCAGTGTCTGATATCTCTGGGCATTCAGTTCAGGTTAAGGTATGGACAGAAAAACTCTTTGCAGAGTAAGAACTGAATGTAAGAGATATCGAGATATACCAAAATGTGGACAATGGTCTTAAAAGATTTCTATGTCCCTGGTAACTTGTCCACATTTTGGTAATATAACCAAGGGTCGGGAACACAATGTGGGCGGGGGGGTGCAAGCACATAAACAACAGAACAAACTAATCTCATAGAAAACTATACATATAAATGCGTATATCTCATCACATCTGTAATTCCACAACACTGCATAACTGTTGAAAGAATGGGAATGTATCACATGCACTTCCGCCTACATCATCAGCCAATGAGAATATCCGGGGATTCTACAGCCAAGTATTCCTGCAGATCAAGTTTTTTGCCTCTGATGCTATTGATATTGATGGAGACTATGTCCAATTTCTTTGCTTTTGTTGTTTCCTTAATTGGTGGTATGTATGTGAAAGACTAAACTTCAAACCAGTTTGTAGTATCAAAACTGTTTGTAGAGTTTGAAAAGGATGTTGATGTATTAGATGTTTCGCACTTTGGACATATCCAAGCGCAGTTTGTGCTTTGGATGTATTTATATTTTTGATCGTCGACTATTTAAAGCGCACTGGTTGTATATCCAAAGTTTGCATGTGTCGCATTCAATTGCCATACTGTGTCTAAAAACATATTCTGCACTCTGCTGCACAATCTAAACAAAACCATTTTTCTTCTGAATTTTGTAAGCGTTCTTAGGTGATATCATCGGTTGGTGAACATCGATTATGGATCCAGTGTCCACAATCTTCACAGTTTATCGCTTTGTCAGAACATCTGACAATCTTCAAAGAGATACCGCAGTAGGACCAGGATTTATTTCGATGTCACCTGATAGTATACGGTAATATACAAGTAATGTTACAATTACTTCCCTTCTGTGGGTATGGTAGTAGAATGCTCCATCGCTTTTTGTATTAAAACCGGAGAAAGTTAAATAAAGATTTACTGACCTTGTTATCTGAAAGTTTGATGCGAAGATGGTACCTTTTATGTTCTTCTCTAGTGAATTCTGTAATTGTTGTATTCCTAACAGTTTTATGTTCCATATGACATGACAATGTTAATACGAGTGTCAATCTTATATTCATACTATGCTTTGATTATTAAAACACGTAAAATGTTTAAAAGTATGTGTCAATTATTACTGTAAAATGTCAAGAATATCCGTTGTGAACTTACATTTAAATGTGGCGGTAAAAATATCCCGATAAAATATCAACAATAATAATTATCAAATATTATTGATCTCAAGCTAAAAATTCTCTGTAAAATCCTGTAATAGTTGATAAAACGGTCTAAAAATGATCCTTGTAACCCATATGGAGAAATCTTGTGCATTTTTGCTCATTTGCATATTTTATTGCAGAGTCAAATACGGATGCCGGAATTCCATTGTATTTGATAGGCAAAATTGTGAAAAATAGCTATTCTTGCTAAAAACTGAGTTGTAGATCAAATACAAGGTTAAACTCTGATAGGACATGTAATATGCAGTCAAACGAATCGTGTCAGATTGACTTAAAAGATAATTTCAAAGTTCCCAAGCCATATGAAAATCCGAAGCGCGAGTCCTTTAACATCCTATTATAAATATTTTGACAAAATGGCTGAAAACGTCAACTTCCCTAGCTTCATTGCCAAAGTTTAAGTGCAAAGTCATTACAAAAACAAGATAAATGGTAAGATAACAAAACTTTGAGTGCCAAAGAAAATGCTGCTACAAACCTTAATTATATACTATGTGAACTCGAATTTCCCACGGAAGCTAACTATGCCTCAATTTGAATATGTATCAATTTATAAAATCAGCGTTTTTTCTTCAAATTCTCGAATTACGTTTTATTTTGACATTGAAAACGTCATAAGGAAGTGTCAAAGTGATTTTAAAAAGGAATACAGTAACGGGTAAGACCAAATATCCGCGGTTTTAGCAATAAAAGCTGTTTGACGAAGTCGGCGTTTGTGAGAATGTCGATAAGTCACGTGATTATTTTTCTAATTTAAATACAATGAATATGCATCTATAATGATCATAATTTGTCCATATGCACTAAAAGATCTTAAAGTCCGAAATATAACATACATTATAAAAAGTTTCCCTTGATAAAAAAAATTGCGACTTGCTGAGTTAACGCATGCGCAAACAAGTATAGTCTTCTCAGCTTTATCACTTCTGGCAGGGACTATACAGTATAGTGAGCTATAGATCCTGCTTCAGGTCACACTCGGACCGCCCATCAGTTGAAAGGAAAGTATATTTACTTCCATAAATTTGATAGGATAGGATCATCTGTGGACGCTGGTTGTTGAAACCACATTATCCACCTCTTCTTCTTGCATATTATTTCTTATTACTTCGTCACTTCCGGGTATTGCACTCCTAAGGTCTATATCGGAGTTGAAGTCAAATTTAATCTCTTGGTTCTCCCAGAACTTGTCTAGATGAATTTCAAAACCCCTCACTGATTTTGCCATGACTACCTAGTCCGGTAAAATGTTCCAAATTTCTACAATTCTATTTGTAAAGTAATATTTTCTGATATTCGATCTGCAGTATCTTTTCTTAAACTTTTTTGAATTTCCCCTTGTTCTGGATTCAGTATCTAATTCTAGTATGCCGGTTGTAACCTCAGAGTCATAAATACCAGTGATAATTTTGAAGGCTTTGATCATGTCTCCCCTTAGGCGTCTATATTTAAGTGTTTGCATTTTAAGCTTTTTTAACGTGTCTGTATAGTCTAGATCTTTGAGTGTGGGTATCAGTGTTGTGGTTCTTCTTTGAACATTTTCAATACTCTCTATTTCCCCGATTTTGTATGGGGACCACACTGCTGCCGCATATTCAAGGTGAGGTCTCACAAGAGCTTGGAACAGATATTTGAAACTCTGTTCATCCAAATGGGTGTATGTTCTTCTTATAAGACCCATTATGCTGTTCGCTTTATTTACTTGTGTTTGGATGTGCTTTGAAAGGGTAATGTTTTCATCTACTAGAAAGCCAATATCTTTTTCTCCTTCGGGTTTTTGTAATTCAACTGCTCTTCCTAAATCATCGTATAAGTTGTATTTCCTACTAATACTTGATTTTCTGTTTGATACATTCATTACTTTACATTTATTTGGGTGAAATTTTAAAAGCCAGGTATTTGACCAATCTTGGAGCCTGTCCAGATCTCTTTGCAGATTTGCACTGTAATCTTGAGATCTTATTTCTTTATAAATTTTGGTATCGTCTGTAAAGAGATATGCTGTTCCTTCTGCACAATCTGGCATTTCGTTTATGTAGATTACAAACAAGATTGGTCCAAGTACACTGCCTTGGGGATCCCACTTTTTAGAATCGGCTTCCTGAACTTTGACTTTTTGTTTTCTATTGGATAAGAAATCTTGTATCCAATTTATTGTTTTTCTACCAATGCCGTACGTTTCCAATTTTTAATAAGCCTCCTATGGGGGACCTTATCGTAAGTCTTCATAAAATCCATGTAAACAGAGTCGATAGTAGTATATAGGGACAGTTCAGGTCGCATTTGTCGTGGTGGTGCTGTGGTGGTGCCGGAAATGACGTCACCGGAAGTGACGTAGACCGGAAGTGACGTGATAGAAGTCACGTGACCGGAAGCGGAAGTCACGTGACCAGAACACGAAGTGTTTTTACTGCGCATGCGCAACCGGAAGTAGCCCTATTGGAGGCCCTATACGGGCCTATTGAGCGGAAATGACGTGTCGGAACAACACGTGACCCCGCAGGGGCCTCGTATGACTTTATTACATAACGCATGCGCGACCGGAAGTGGGCGTAGCCCCACATTGTGAACCGGAAGTGGTCTTATTGGAAGCCCTAATCGGGCCTATTGATAGGAAATGACGTGTTGGAACAACACGTGACCCTGCAAGGGTCACGGTTGACCTTTGTCCATGACGCATGCATGACCGGAAGTGGGCGTAGCCCCATGTTGTATATCGGAAGTCGGGTATTTTCTTTATTTATCTCCCCTTTTTCAATGTTGTAACAATGTTCATTGTATTTTCTTCCCTTTTCATCCAATTTCTCCCTTGTCTCACCGTTTTTTTTTATTGTTGGTATACCTTTTCAACCCCTTTTCAATGTTGTTCTGCAATTCATTGTTTAGACTAATACCCTTTTTATTGTTGTTTTACCTATTCAGCCCCTTTTCAGTATTGTTCTTTATATTTTCTCTCTTTTTCATCCAATTCTTAAAGTGATTTTCCTTTTTCTCGCCATATTTCTATAGTGTCGTCTGCTATTGCCATTGTATAATTATTTCCTATTATATTACATAATTATCTCCCTTTTTCTTCCAATTCTTAGAGTGATTTCCTTTTTCTCGCCCAATTTCTATAGTGTCGTCTGCTATTGCCATTTTATTTTCTTGTTTTACTGATTATCTCCCTTTTTCATCCAATTCTTAAGAGTGATTTCCCGCCCATTTTCTATAG
>MJUU01021341.1:0-12048 GCA_002080025.1 Modiolus philippinarum | reverse complement strand
TAAAATGAACAATAAAAAGTAAATAAAAGAACACTAAGCATATTTTTTATTTATTCCCAGCATATTTACAGCGCTAGACATGAGAGGTGAAAGTTTTCCACATTGACTTGAAATGAACTTTTCTGAAGAAGCTGAAATGCTTTGAAACGTAATTTGTGTTTCATACATGGAAAATTGGAAAGGATATGGAGTAATATCAAATTTATACACCCGAGGAACCCGATGATATAGTTACTAGGCGTATATATAGAGTCATCAATGCGCGTAACAACCCATACTAAGTGGGGCATATACCGGTTTCCGATGTCATTTTGATATGTGCGACACTCTTTGATTGGTTGGTTTGAAGTAGACCCAGTCGATTACCCTCCCTTATTCTAAATTAATCAAAAACCACAATTAATATGGGCAAAATCATGTGCAAGTGATAACTGTGTCTGGATGCAAAACAATGTCTAAAAACTAACTTATTGTTGTCGCATTGCTTGGTTTTACCATGTATTTGTAGAAACTCTGTCTCATGTGCATTTACTCCATATCCTTTCATTGTCAATCCAAGACTCGAGTTTGTCTCTTCTGCAGTGAGGAGTACGTGAAAAGATTCCCCGTGTGAGAGATGTATACTTTCTATATATAACAGTTATGGTGTACTTGTTCTTGAGAGAATATCTAATATGGATTCACTGTCATATTTTCAAATTTTGGAATTTTGTTATTTTTGTAATTTCCAACTGTTTTCTCGGCCACCTTTTTAAAGTGTCCACACTTTACTATTTAATAATTCCAAGTTTTCTAACAATCGACTTGATAATGAGCTCCCTGTGTTGGTCTGTATGTTGTATATGAAAAAGAAAGGAAATTGGGTAAATGTCAATGAGACAAAATCCCATATCCTGGTTAAAATGACCAAAAACAAAGCATCAAGGGGTCACCGTACGGTCTTCAACACAGTGAGGAACCTCACACCATATAGCAAGCCCTAAATGGCCCCAAAAAGGTAAAAAAGTGAATAAATCAATGGAAACAAACCACATCCAATAACGTGTCTACAATATGTGTCTGTTCACTGGATTAAGACTCTAGTGTTTTGTCGGGCAACGGATGACAGTGATTGAAAGGGCGCTTTTCTAGTTAATTTTATGTTTGTTTACGATCTCTCTTCCATAGGCTAAATAAAATATGGATATGACATTGCTCGACAATTAGCAATGAATTCTGCTCAAATCGGTGCCATGGGCCGTCTTGAACTTACTATGAGGTATGAGCAAAACTCATTGTTGAAGGCTTTATGGTGACTTAAAGGTGAAGAACAACAATAAAAGTGTTGTTCCATCACTTGGTTTTACCATGTATTTACAGAGACTTTCTCTCATGTGCATATGTAAGCCAAAATAGTATCCTGTGAAATAAGTTCCAAATGGAACACATGTTATTGATATATCTATGAGATTTATTCCGTCTGGACATTATTTCACCAGGTGAGCAGTAAATACACATACCCTTTCATTGTTTTTGGTTATTAGAATAAAAACATGAATTCTAGATCAGCAAATTTTATATAACAATTATTTAAAATTTCATTCAGTTTAGAGCACTTTTAATTTTCACACTTTATTACGATTGCAACCTTTCTGTAAAAAATTTTATCCAGTTAAAAATATTTGATCTCCCCACATTTTACCAGTTTCCATGGCAACCTTTTTTGTTTGTTTCCATAGCATCGATGCATTTTTTTTTACAGTTTTAGCATTGGAATGTACTTTTAAACTTCTGTAAAATTTCATTCATTTTGGGACACCCTTTTCCCCCCTTTTCCGTCACTATGACAATGATCGCATTTAGGGAATTTTTAACCTTAAAGCAAGTTACACATCCTATGGAAAATTTCAGTAAAATTTCAAATTGGATTTTCTGGCCGGCAATAAGTTTCAATTGGAAAAGTCAAAGATCTGATTGCTCATCTACACATTACCCTTTACCCTTTATCATGCTTTTACTGAAATTCTTGAATTTGTTTGTATTTATGAACTTGGTATTGTAATTTTTTCCTTATTTATGTATTCTATATATCTTTGTAAATTGGTTTGCGAGAAATAAAAGGAAAAAAATCATTAAGAAAAAATTCACACAGATTGGTAGTGAAATGGCTGGAAAATTGGACAGACAAACTCAGAGCTGTCAAGGGGGTTTGGGTTCCCAGAGTGAGACCAGGGGTCTGAGGGCTTGCCCCACTAAAATAATTTCGAAAACGCAAAATAGTGCATTCTGAGAGCTTTTCGTGAGGCCCAAGCAAGCAATTTTAGACCAAACTTTTGCCATGAAAAGAAGGAAAAATATAAAATTTTAATTCATATCTGTGACCTCCGTTGAAAATTTTGTTTCAATTATCGAAAATCTCGATCAGTTGTATGAAGTAATATCCAAAAACATCGAATTCTTGTTTTTCAATTATGAAAAGATGGTTTTTCTGTTTAAGTTATATTTTGTTCTCGAAAATTAAAAATGTTTGACATTGAAAAGGGTGAGCGTGAGAGCGTGATTTGGGGCTTCAAAGCGTGAGACTTGACAGGTCTGCAAACTTGCAGAGAAAGAAAAAGAAAGAAGTGGAGGATTAAGAAGAAACGCTGTGTTTGGGATTCTTAATTATTAGGGACCGACCATCTAATTTGAAGGGGGTATAGTTTTTTTTTTTCTAAAAAGATATTTTGGAGCTGATTTTATGTGAAAAAAATATCTTTTTTTTTGGCTGCCAAAATGATGAAAAAAAACTTTGTGGATCCAAAAAAAACTAGTTTAACCCCGCCGCAGCAGGTTTGCGCCTGTCCTAAGTCAGGAATTTATTAAGCCTTTGTGTGTCTTGTCCTTTTTCTAGTTAGTTTACTTTATGTCTATAGGAAAAAAAGAAGGGAAACGGGGAATGTGTCAAAGAGACAACGACCCAAAGGGGAGTAATAACAACTCAAAGCCACCATAAGATCTTCAATGAACGCTGAGAAAACCCCACACCCAAGGGCAGGTCGGAGTCGGCCCCTGAACAAAAAGCAATCGTCATGTACACTGACAGCATGTCAACCGGGGACACCAACCCTTTACATGAACAAGACCAGGTGATCACCAGCCCTGGTAATACAATCGGGGACATTCTCCCCGATCAAAAGCATGAACTATTGGAGGTTCCCTCGGATCCGAGAATACGGACTCTTACCGAAAAGTGAAAAGAGCTCTTCAGAGAGCAACAAGAAAACATATTGATAAACTTACCCCCTCTCTGGGATATAGTTGAGTCATTCGTTGGGGAAGGAAGCCCCGAAATTACAGACAAATGCGCCGTACAGAGTCTGGAAAGGCGCCTGGTTTCCGCCATCGGAAAATATCAACGACAATCGGACATCTATGTCGATTTTCTACAAAGTCGGCGCACTACCGAGGCTAACAGAGACCTGGAAACTCATCAGGATCTTTTGGACCTAAACCAAAGGGTATACGACGATGCTCGGGAACAGCTACAGAATATCAGAGCCGAACTAGCCACGACATTGTCTACAGCCAAGATAACAGTTCGCTCTAAACATAGAATAGTGAAAGCACACGATTCACGGGACACGAGTCCCGCTTATTCCACAAGCACAGAAAGCTCGGCAAAACAAAAACGGGCAAAGGCAGAAGGGGCCAAGGCAAAAATGCTCTTTGCTTGAAAACAGGCCCAACTTTTAAAACAACAGGCCGAATTGAATGAACAAAACGAAATTCAGCAGGCAGAAACCAAGCTTCATCAGGCCGAACTGGAACAACACGCCAAACTTGAACAGGCTGAATCTGCACGTAAACAAACTTAGTTCAAAGTAGAACTAGATCTGTTAGCGGTCGAAGAGGAGGCAGCTGTCGCCGAGGCCGAAGCACAAGTTTTCGAACTCGAAGACGAGGACAGCCACAGTCAAGACCTGGATCATGTTCTGCCAGAACACACTATAGACCTCATGCTGCGAGTGAAAGAATTCATTGCCGATCAAAGTAGTGCGGTAAAACCGGAAGTGTCTGAAAATATCGACATACCTGAGAGAAATTTCCTCAAAGCAACCGAACAGGATCAAACGAGTCCTTTGCAACCGAAAGTGACAAAATCTAAGAATTTCACCTATACAATTCCTGACACTCGACCTCCAGCGATGTTAAGTGGGTTCCCCGAAGCTATACAATCATCAATGACTCAGCAGTGTAAACCATGGCAACAACCGACTATTGTACAGCCCCAAGTGACGTCAGCGTGCTCAGCGTTTGATGACCCAATGGTTAAACCAAAGAAGCCCATATCAAAAAATTATGACCCGCCAAAGAGAACAACTCCCGTTTACTCGGGAATTCGACCCATGACGTCAACCCTAGATACAAGTGCGCCAAAGTTCACACCGTTAGTACAACATGCACCAATCACAGATATGCCATTTTCTGGCCAAAGCAGACCAAGTCGTGACCAGACACAGGATGTTACAAAGTTATTGCTACAGAGAGAGGCCCTATCTACCGGGCTTACAAAGTTTAAAGGCAACCCAGAGAATTGTCTGGGTTGGAAATCTAACTTCCTAGCTACGATTGAAGAATCAGGCGTTTCTGAAAGAAAACAGCTAGACCTCATGGTTAAATGGTTAGGACCAGAATCGTCCAAACATGCTGAAAGCATACAAATGTGTAGTGCTGATAATCCATCATTTGGTTTAAAGGAACTATGGACACGTCTAGATAAATTATATGGCGCGCCTGAAATGTTAGAGGCTTCATTGAAACAGAAGTTGGATAAATTTCCGAAACTAACGAATAAAGATTCTTAGCGTCTGTATGACCTACACAACATCCTAACTGAGATTCAGTTTGTCAAGAGAAATCCAGCATTCGCAAACTTGCTGGCATACTTCGAGTCGTCGTCAGGAGTGAAACCGATAGTCGGTAAATTACCGTATGGGCTCCAGAAGAAATGGTGCGAGAGGGCAGTCAGATAAAAAGTCCGACATAATGTACCATTCCCACCATTCACGGAATTTTGCAATTTCATATCTGAAATGTGCACACTAAAGAACGACCCCTCCGTAACTATGGACTATGATGACCAAATCACCAAGAAGCCAGCTACTCAGCAGCAATCAATGAGTAGACCTAGAATCACTGCACACAAGACCGAGATAGACAGAAATACGGATGTAACACCCGGTGAAGAGACCTTAGATGGTGTATCCTACACAAGGTGAAACTCCCATTGAACGAGTGCAGGGTTTTCAAAGCCAAATCCCTAGAAGAACGCAAGACATTGCTCAAAGAGAATAACGTATGCTACAAGTGTTGTGAGTCAACGGCTAATATCAGTCGTTATTGCTCAGCAAGAGTCAAGTGCAAAGACTGGCAGCGAATCGCACCCTACTGCATTGCACGTTGCCAAATCCAAGAAGTCGACGTTTCGACCCCGTTCACCTGTGCAGAAGCATGGCGAGGAGTCGCAGGTTCCAGATAAGTCAACGGATACAGACACAGCAATAAGTGCACCGAGATATGCGGAATTTCGTACAGTGGCAAGTCATGTACCAAGATATTGCCAGTGAATGTATACCAAAGGGATGAGCCCGACAAGATTGTCAAGTTATATGCCATTATCGATGAACAAAGTAACAGGACTTTGGCTTCATCAGAGTTCTTCAGCTTGTTCAATGTACAAGAACAACCCGTAAGCTACAGCTTGTTAACCTGTTCGGGTACAGTTCTGACCTCAGGTCAGCAGGGAAGGAACTTCATCCTAGAATCACTGGACGGCAATGCACATTTTGATCTACCGCCACTCCTTGAATGTGATAATATTCCCAACAATCGGGATGAAATCTCGACGCCGATACACAGAACCACTCACACTTGAGAGACATTGCTAGACAACTACAACCAATTGATGACAGTTGCAACATAATGCTGTTGATTGGACGGGATCTTCCCGTAGCACACCAAGTACCGTATAGCGGGTTATTTTCGCGGGTCAAAAATTTCACGGATTTTAGTGGAAAATGTATGCCAAAAATTTAAGCGTTTTAAATTTGCGCGGATTATCAAAGATCCTATCTATATCCTAAGAATACATAAATTATTCTTGGAATTTATTTTCGCGATTTAAGTCCATCCGCGAAAATACGCGAAAATTAAAACCTCGCGAAACTTACCCGCTATACGGTACTCGATCAGCGGACAGATCCAAATGATGACAATGCACCATTCGCTCAACGACTAAATTTGGGACGGGTAGTTGTTGGGGAAACCAGTCCTGCCAAGCTGTACCCTAATATAAAGCTAAATGTCAAACACACATTTGTAGCTAGAGATGGGACAAATTTCACAGTTGCGCCTGTCGCCGACAAACATGAAGTACGAGGCCAGAATTTCAAAGCCAGTAAGGGTGTTTCGACACACGCATCATCAGACGAGCCAGTCAGAAGATCTGGTCATAACGGTACATAAGACCCAAGTAGAGATTAAAAACGTGGTATCATACAGGAACGACGCATTGATCCGGAACAACTTCGTATCACACCGGAACAAGGAGCTCCAACGCAGTTGAGCAACGTTCCAACGAATGATCAGGAGACAAGTACCGTCAAGACGGCACTACCTGCATACAAGGTTTCACGTACTAAACAACCCCTTGGACAGGGAAAGTTCCTGAACGCTCATGCCAAACGAACGTTCACAGAAGTTCGGCTGCCAAAAACGATGGATTTGGACACCAACGTTGATATACACACGTCTCAAGAAAATGCTGCAGAATCCACAATAGCACTTGAAAAATCGGGAGACATCCGAAAACACTGTACTCCGGAACAGTGGAACTACATTCAAATCGAATGTTATCCCTCAGATTCGGACACGAGATCGATTCCAGATTGTGAAAATCATCAAAACGAGTGGCTATTCGGACCCACACAGCTCTTGGCTACGATCAAAAGAGATTTCAATGTTGACATCGAGTTAATTTCCTGCCCCTACCCAATTTATGAACAGGCTGTCCCATATACCTACGTACATTCCGGATTAATTTCCTGCCCTACCCATACAAAGATACATAGGGGAGCCTTGAATTCAAGAATGGTGGACTTGGGATATTTGCCTCTAAGAAATCCGAAGTTATTGCAACATTTGCTGCGAGTGATCTCGCTTAAAATTCTAAAGAATTGTACTTGGAAGCTCCAGATAAACCATTACAGTGGGTCTTAGGACAATGTTTGGAATTTAATGCTGACAAATTCCTGTCCCAGATATCTTCAGACAATAAACCAACGAGTCGTAGAGGGATACTTTCAATCGTCAGGATCGGTGATCCACTCGAACTCCTTGTTCCCTTTATCATACGCGGAAAACATCTCTTTCGAGATCTAATCGAGGAGACGACCAACTGGAACAAGCCAATTCTGGAAGATAGCCCATGGATGGGAATTATGGAAACACTCTCTCCAAAATATTCTAGATCAGACCAGACAACGGAACACTTTGAACAACGGGTCTCCAAAGCATGAAGACCCTGTGATAAAGTATGAGTCCTTCCTACAAAACGGGACGTAACGTACAACACCAGCTGTTGAAGACTCGAGTGAAGATAGCGTTAGATCCGCGGACACCCAGTGTGCAAAACCAAAGTCAAACTTGAATCAGTTGGCGAACTGTATTGAACCAAACTCGAAACTAGAAACTTAGAAGTCTGTCGACACAAATACTGAGTCAGAACCTATATATGATATGACGCAAAAGGAACACACAGTAATCGATCGTGGAAAAGCTCCGACATTATGTAAGCTGGGAAAATCTGCTATGTTACGCCTTGAATTAAAATTTCAGTTGGTGCCGCGGCTGAAGTGACTGTCGTATCGGAAAGTGTGTATCAATTACTCGAACCGAAACCGCCTATAAAGAGTTATTTCAACATGCATGGCGCTGGAAAGGACATGCACATGAAAGCATTCGTCACTGGACACGTTGTGATACAAATGGGAACAACGAAGTATAAAATAGACCTCTACGTCACCCCAGTTGAAGACTACATGTAGCTTGGTCTGGATTTTTTGATAAAAGCAAAGGTCATATTGGATTGTAGGAAGAAGGTCTTCTTTGTCAATGGAGAAGCTCTAAATATGAGCTACGGACCACACAACTCGAGCCCAACGGCACCAAAAATACCAAAGATTTGTCGGGTTAGCAATACCTCCAAGCCCCCGTAAAAACGGGAACTCTTTCAAACGTGTTCTACACGTAGGACAAGAACACCGAACGGTTGATGTTATCTCGAAACCTACCAGGGTTCTGATGAACACAACAGGAAAGCTGAAGGTAGAATGATTGTCGATGGGAAACCGACATTATATCTTCGTCCGATCAGGAACACGATTCTTCTTATTGAAGAATGTTATATTAGGCCCAGACATAATGTATTTAGTTAAGGTGTCTCAGTGGTATTATTCCACCATTTTTGTTTTATACTTGTTCATTTAGGTTTCAAACATTACGAAATTTAACAAAATAATTATTTAAAATGTACATAAAGTTCCAAAGTAATTGAAATTTTTATTCCTTATCAATTTTACAACATTTTCTTTCATTACAGAAAGATTAACTAAAACACATGTGCTTTAAATCTGTAGCTAGATATACAGAACACAGAAATAAAGCAAGGGAGATAATTTGATAAGAGAATTTAACAAGAATATCACTAGAGAAATTAGCTTTTCACAATTTATCTCGCTTATTTCAACGGTGACCCGAAATTTTTCTTTTTTATATGTAAACAATATAATGAGTTTTAAACACATGCGAAGTATAAACAAAATGTATAATAAATTTTTAAATTTATCCACTTATATAGTCATTTTCCCTATCATTTCTTTGTAAAATCCTTAAATTTTCAAATTCATTTTTTTCACTTAAATGCACGGTGACCCCCAAATTTTATTTTATATTTTAAACAATAATACAATTATGTTTCTACACAGAAAATTTCACAAAATTCTATAATAGGAAATTAATACCCTGCAGACACATTAAGTTGTACTAATAGATATTGCTGCGTGATGGATTCAACAGTTCATTTGTTTCATATTTTGGTTTATGATAATTGTAAATATACCGGTACTTATTGAAAGTTATGGTAATATCCCCAGGATATTAGGCGGGGAGTGTAGTGGAACACTTAGTCTAATTATTGTATTATCTTTTTAATCACTTATCAATCAATTGTTTGGAGGTTTTAATCATTTTGTGCAGGTAGAGCGTCAAAGATATTTTACCTTTTTTGTTTGTACATACACATATCACGACAAATATGTTTTTCTTTGATTCGGCGGGAAAGTAACAAACAGTGAACAACTGCCTTTCTAACTTGAAATTGTAGTAAGTGTAAACCTAGGCACAACACCATGAATTTACCTTGTAAATTCCTTATTAATATCGTGTAGATTACGTATATTGAATTTATGTGGTATCTCTCCGGGAATTAGGTGTTGTATTAACAGCCAGTAGTCAGACACACACTGGCAAAGTTTTTACCAGCCGATTACAGAGTCCACTAGAGATACTTAAGGTTAAGCTAGCTGGATCCGGTCCAGCATATCTCATATGGATACACTATCACATTATCAAAATTATGGCATTTTATTTTACTTTTTTGTGTGTGTGCGATTTAAAAATGCTATTCTGGCCACTTTTTATGGTTCTTACATCTCGCTATTTTACAATGACAATTTTTTCTTACAATTGACTCGATGAGTGGCCGTGATCATTAAATGTGACTGTCTTCATTTTGTCGGGAAACTGATGACAAAAGTATGTTTTAAGTGCACTTTGGCAGTTAATTTCATGTTTGTTGACGATCTGGCAACCTAAGTCAAACACCATGAGTGTAGCATTGCCCGGCATTCAGCATAGAATTCCAATCAAACTGATGCTAGGTGCGGCTTGAACTTTCTATGAGGTATGAGCAAAACTCACTGTTGAAGGCCTAATGGTGATGAAGAATTACAAGAAAACGTTTTCCATGGCTTAATTTTACCATGTATTTGTAGAGACTTTGTCTCATGTGCATTTACTCCATATTCTTTCGGGTTTTTTTTGCCATTGTAGGTGTTTCCTGTTATCTTCATCTTCTATTTTTATTCAAGTCTGGAATTTGTCTCTCCTGCGGTATGGAGTCCACTAAAAGATTCCATGTGAGATAGATATTTCTATTTTGGTGTACTTGTTCATGAGAGAATTTCTCATACGGATACATCATCGATTTTTCAAAATTTTGGCATTTCATTTTTTTTTTTAGATTTCAAAATGCTATTCCGACCACTGACCTGTTTATTGTGACCACATCCTATTATTTTACAATGTAAAGTTCTCTTGCAATTGACTCGATGAGTGCCCTGTGGCTGTTTATATGTTGAGGTTGTTTTCTATTAGTCTTTTTTTGTCGGGCAACGGATGACAGCAGTTGTAAGAACACTTTGTGAGCTTATTTTCTGTTTGTTGACGATCCCTCATCCATGGGTCAAACACTATTCATGTAGCATTGCTCGACATTTAGTCAAACCGCCCTGGACTTACTAGGAGGAATTAGCATCATGGTAACGTCAAGCTGAAGAACAACAATAAAAGCGTTGTTCCATTGCTTGTTTTTTACATGTATTTGTAGAGACTCGTATGCATTCACTCCATACCCTTTCAAAGTTTATACAGTGTATTAGTGACATAATATGGTAAATGCATTATTTTAATACTGGCATTGGACTCTAGCTACGCCCTCTCAATATACAATTTAATGACTGTTTATATAGAATATGATGCCATTAACATACTGCGTTGGTCATTTGCTTGTCCTTGTCTTCTTATAATTTTAGTTTCTTGATTTTCGGATTATTGAATGTGGTTTGTTTCCATTATTTTATTCATTTTTTTTTACTTTTTGTGGCCATTTAGAGCTTGTTATATGGTTTGAGATTCCTCACTGTGTTGAAGACCGTACAGCGACCTTTAGATGCTTTGTAAGGTAGTATGGGAGTTTAAAATTGCGCATCATTCTTGCGCATGTGACTTAAAATGGAATTCACTATATATATATGGGAACGTTGCCGAAACCATTTTCAATGTCTTATAATAGTTAAATTTGATGAAATATGCCACTTTTGATGAAATATGCCAATTTTATTTAGTAACCATGCAAAATATTAAACCTTTCAGCTAACTCGTGTTCCATTAAGGGGAGATAATTTGTATAGAAATTATAGGGAAAAATGATTTTTTTGCAATTTATTCAAAAATAAGTTCGGTGACCCCAATTTTTTTCATGGAAAGTGAAGGACAGTGTATAAGCTATTACATTACCAAATTTTAAAAAATCTATCTGATGTAACTAAAATAATTTAAAATTTTGTTAAAATTCGCTAATTTTCCCTATTATTTCAACCAAAATAGCAGATTTTTACATTTCATATTTCATTCTTATATGGCCGGTGACCCCTTATTTTAATTTTATTTTTCATATGCTCTAATAGCAAAGCGTAAATCATGAAAAAAATCAGAAAATTCTATCTGACAGAATGTAAGACCCCCGTACCACCTTAAGATTGTTTCCTTGACATTTACTCCATTTCATTTCTTTTTCATATGCGTTATAAATAGCATATTTACTTTGGCTAGTGTTCATGCTTATCATTGTTGCTTGATTGGTGAACCATACATGAACACTTTGCTGGTATTTTTTTTTTTCTTTTTTTTTACAAAATTAGATAACTGCAAATCATGTTTGTCTAATCAAAAGCAATGCATATATTTATGTGTATCTCCGTTTGGTCAGTTAATGCTTTCGGTAAAAAGAAGAGAAACTGACAGTCAGTCTAAAAAAGGGAATGATCCAAAGACAATGACAGCATGGGATATACAAAGGATCAAAGACACCACATTAGTGGGACACACACACACAAAAAGATGAACAAGTGCAATGTACAAATATGGATAAGTAAATTTTCATACAATTCTGTAAATTTAAAGATCTTT
>MJUU01021340.1:0-13110 GCA_002080025.1 Modiolus philippinarum | reverse complement strand
GGGTCACACATTTAACCCAATGAAAAACATGAGTTTAATTGTAACTAAAACGAATAACAGATAAACTTTTAACAGTTAGAAATGGAATCTACAACATTCTGTCTTTTATTCGTGATTTTATGTACGAAAATGTATTTCCCCGTACCGTCTACAACCTAATTGGTCACGTGATATAACCTCATCCAACAATTTACATGTCCACATCAAAGAATGTCAAAATCACATCAAGCAATGGAAGAAACACATTATGTAATGTAAAATTTAAACATTATAAAAAAGTGAAATCCACAACGCTTAATGCTAAAACCGAATTGATTAGTGCCTCTACAGCATTGAAAAGTGATATATCCTTATAAATTAATTGTAATTAGAACTGACGATTTATCATTACGAAATAACAAAACCACAATACATAATGAAACAACCACATAACGTAAAGTCAAATACACATCACATAATGTTAAAACCTCATTGCCTAATGAAAAAAACCACATTACCTACTGCCACAACCACATAAAATAATAACAAACCCATATCAAGTAATTATGCGACCACATCATGTAATATTAAATTGTCATTAAGTTATGATAATACCATATTAATTAACAATAAAACATCATTAAGAAATTTACAAACTATATTATGCAATGACAAAATATCATTAAGTAATAATAAAACTACTTTCCTAAATAACAAAACCACAATACGTAATGAAACAACCACATAAAGTAGTGGGAAAACCACAATATATAATGAAACAACAAGAATACGTAATGAAGAAACCACAATACGTAATGAAAAAAACACATCACGTAATATCTAAACCACATTGCCTATTGACACAACCACATTGCCTAATGACACAACCACATTGCCTACTGCCATAATCACATTAAATAATGACAAAACCATATCAAGTAATTACGCAACCATATCATGTCGTATCAAAATTATATTGAGTAATATTACAACATTATTAAGAAATGTCAGAACCATATTATATAATAACAAAATATGATTAAGTGAAAACGATACCACATTAAGCATTTTAGAGCTAGACATAAGACAGCTGTGGCGTTCCATAACTATGGGATATCTGTTTCCCAAATGACAACAGATCTTTCCCTTTAAAGTGTAATTGTTGTTTTCTCTACCGGATTTCACTTTACTACCGGATTTGACATGTTCAACACGGCGGGTGTCTTATAAGAAGCAGGAGATGCTAACTCTACCGGTGCACCTGATCTCACCCATGGTTTTTTGTTGGGTCCGTGTTGTTTATCTTTGTGTGTGTGTGTCTTCATTTTTCTTTTCTGTGCCGTAGCCATGTTGGTCCCTGTTCCCCCTTTTTGTTTCTGGTGTTGCCATTGTCCTTGGATTGTTCGCTTTTGTATTGACGGTTCGGTTCTCACTTACTTTACCGGTGCACCTGATCTCATCCATGGTTTTTTATTGGGTCGTGTTGTTCATCTTTGTGTGTGTGTGTCTTCCTTTTTCTTTTCTGTGCTGGACTCATGTTGTGTCTCTGTTTCTTTTTTGTCTCCGATGTTGCTATTGTTCTTGGATTATTCGTTTTGGATGGACGGTTCGGTTCTCTCTTACTGTATGATTTTTATGTTTGTCGAGATTTCTTTTCAAATGTTTGTGCATTACTATACAAATATGGCCTTGAAATGACGCCAATACATGGATCTTTACACCTGATTGGAGCATATTGATCGAGGACGAAGATCGAGGTCAATGTTTTCTAATCAGGTCTATAAATGTACGTATGACCAATCTTGCGATGCTATAAGTGTTTAATTTTGCTATGACATTGTTCTTGTGTCAAAATGTGTTGTAAAACTGATGTCTCCAAAAATAGAGCATCATGTGCTATTTATGGAAATACCAGATCTAAACTATATTTACAGAGTGTCGTGTGACATCAAATGAACCAATCACATAGCACAAATAATATAATATAACAATTAATTGTTCTATAACAGATATTACAGAGAAGCTGTTGGTGCAATTTTGGTATATGATATCGCTAAGTATTCGTCATTTGAAAATGCTGAGAGATGGTTGGCTGAAATTCGGACATACGCAGACGACAATATTGTAATCATGCTAGTAGGAAATAAATGTGATTTAAACCATATCAGAGCTGTCACAACTGAAGAAGCTAGAAAATTTGCAGGTATCTAATATGTTTTTAATCCTTCATGCGTTAAGTTATTATTGTATTGATATACTTGATTTTGTATAAATGCTTTTTGTATAAATCCTTTATTTTGACTAATATAATGCTTGATCTAGTCGATCACACTGCAAATATCAAATTTAAGCAAACGTTACAGGATTGTACGAAAGGCATTTACTTAAATTTCGCATTTTGTTCTGATCCGATGAAAAAACATGACCAAAAGCAAAAAATATGTGTTGACATTGGACCATATGAAAAAAAATATTTTGGTCATCTGAAAATACCGAAGCAAATAGTCTCAAACTGACCTAAAATGATGTATGGGTGGTCATTTATAAAACCTCATCACTTCATCTCAATGGTCAACAAATATGGCCGATGCGGATCAGAATGTAACATTGGTCCTTATTGGAAACAAGTTTTGATAATATCCTCGGAAACTACTTAAGTAAATTAATTCAATTGTCTCTATGACTTCGGCTCTTGACATCTCTGTTCGGTAATTTTGTTATTACTCCAATTTAATCATAGCTTTAAAGGAATAATTTATAGAAAGGCAAGTGAGTACCAAATCGTTAGGAATAGTTTAAAGACAATTACAACACTGAAAACACAAAAGAACCAAAGACATCACATTAGAAAGACACAGAACTGAAAAATGGGGACATTAATACAGATGAACAACACATACCATATTAAATAACTAAATACCGAAGTTACTGTGAATTTACTTTCTGCATATGCGCATTTCGACAACTTATGTCTCTTCAGTGCAGATAAAATCTAAACGTTTGGCTAGACAATAAAATCAATTAGTTAAAAAAACAAAACTGACAGAGAAGAAATACCTTAAATGATCTAAATGTAAAGCCAAAATAAGCTAAGGACAGAGCTTTGCGTGAGGGAGATACTCCTTAGTTGTAAACAAAATTTACAACAATTTAGATATTTTAAGGTTCCAAAAAGATTCGGCTTTCGGGTCAGCACCGAAGTACTGACTACTGGGCTGGTGAATACCCTCGGGATCTAACAGTCCACCAGCAGTGGCATCGACCCAGTGGTAACAAATAACTAACCATGAGTGAGATCTGGTGAGCTAAGAGAGTAATCATCTCATATTCCCTATAACACACCCTCTTTGTTGAACATGTCAGTTCCTGTTATGAAGTTGCATCCATTGTAATGGAGTCCCTTCCAAAGAATTTCATCCTACAACAAACGTAACGGCGGGAACCTATATGAAAATATATATAGGACACTTGGAAACCTTCCAAACCTATTTGTCTAACAGACGGACGGGCGGTATCCAATTCCAATACAAAAAGATAGTATAAAATAAAAGTGCAACATTTTTTGTTTTGGATTCAAATCAAATATTATTCTGAATAGAGCAAACATGTCAGTTCCGGAACATTTATAACTAACAAAATACTGAAGTTTCTGTGAATTTAGTTTCTGCATCAGGCAATTTCGACAACTTATGTCTCTTCAGTGCAGATCAAACCAAACATATCCATAAACCAACATATGTGTAAAATTGAGATGATTTTTAAAACACATTTCTTTCTTTCAGAAAAGAACTCATTAGTTTTCATAGAAACATCGGCATTAGATTCCACTAACGTGGCGGAGGCATTCCACAGTTTAATGAAAGGTTTGTAATATTTTGATAGTCATATAAGTTAATCATCGATTGCAAGAATATTTAATAATAAGAAGTATATGTACTATAGGTATTCGAGATATTGGGATAATTGGAACCATGGTGCCTTTGAAATGAAGAACATTAAAAACCTTGTTTCACTTGCTTGATTTTACCATGTATTCATAATGTAGAGACTTTATCTTATGTGCATATATTTTCATAGTTTTTTGGGGGATGAACAATTTATGTTTAGTAGATTTAGACATCTAAATTAAAGAAGAAAAGTAAAAATCACAGGCCTCAATCCACTAGAGAACTGTACAATAAAAAATACAAATGAAAGGCAAAAGTAAACAGTGATAGGAACTCGGCATAGCCAGACTTTTTATCAAGACTAGCAAAACAAATGCCAAGATTTCACCTGTTTTTCGACACCAAGATCTTTCCTTTATCCCGTTTCCCTATCGTATGATAAACATAAGAACTACTTACTGCAAGATAACTATCTTGAGGAAGAACAGAATAATATAAAATTCGGAAAGATTAATTTTGAAATATGGGTCAAGGAGTGCTCGCTGCTTATCTGCTGGCCAGTTCGAGTCCGGTGTTAAAACACTGTCGCACTACTGAAAAAAACCATACTCAAAACTTCCATAACGGCTTGATGAAGAATATTTTACGAAAGGATATGGAGCAAATGAACATGATACCATAACACATATGTTAACTCCAACTGCAATTACCCCAACGAACTGTATGGCCATTTCGGAAACCAACTCCCCACCAGCAGCACCAGATCCCAAACAAAGGAAATCCATAATTTCAAGCGATTGTCAAAACGCACAAAACCAAACGAAACCCGAACAATCAGTAATATCAAAGATAGCTAAGAACAAAAATGCGATGGAGGGAGTTAATCCTTAGGTTTTAGAATTAACATAAATTTAGATAATAGTAATTGAACAAAGTGTACAAATGAGATATTATCTCATGCACAAGTACACCGTATCTAAGAAAAATAAAGAACATACATCTCTACCACGGGGAATTGTTTTACCAACTTCACACTGCAATAAAAGAGAAACTCAAACAAAGACAAAAAGCATCATGTATTTCAGTATTTATTGGTAGTATCAGTGAGTGGCTAGAAAAATGTTTAGGTCATCGGAACAACCTAAGTCAAGAAGAGTACCAGTATATATTAACTCTGAAATACTCATAGTCTCCATATTCAAATAACTTGTTACAGCATTTCATTATAAATATATATTTAGCAATTGTTTAAGTGAGATGTTTATAGCCCTTAAAAGGTGTATTAAAATGTGTACCCCTCATGCTGATTAAATCTTTAAACATCTCATATAAATGTTTTGATTTTTTAAGTATTGATGAGTTTTCAGGGTCCAAATTGACACAAAATAAACTAATATAGTGTTTTGTTATTTTCTTGTTATTAATACTTTTCTGTTGTTATACCTTATAATACTTATTTCCTTGAATTATACCATAACATCATAGTANTTATTAATACTTTTCTGTTGTTATACCTTATAATACTTATTTCCTTGAATTATACCATAACATCATAGCATTTGCTATTCTTAAAAAAAAAAAAAAAAAAAAAAAAAAAAAAAATTAGTGCACGGACCATTTTTGTAGTTAACAAACAATTAACTTAAGGTGTCTGCAGGGTATTAATTACCTATTATAGAAATTTGTAAAATTTTCTGTGTAGAAACATAATTGTATTATTGTTCGAAATGTAAAATAAAATTTGGGGGTCACCGTGCATTTAAGCGCAGAATCTGAAATTGAAAATTTCAGGATTTTACATAGGAATGATAGGGAAAATGATCATATGAGGGGATAGTTTGAAAAATCTATTATAGAATTTTTTCATACTTTGCATGTGTTTAATTAACATTATGTAGTTTACATATAAAAAATAAAAATTATGGGTCACCGTTCAAATAAGAGAGAAAAATTACAAAACGTTAATTTCTCTAGTGATATCTTTGTTAAACTATTTTATCAAATTATCTCCCTTGAATAATTTCTGTGTTCTGTAAATCCGGCAACAGATTTAAAGCTTATGTGTTTAAGCTCATGTTTTTGTAACGAAAATGTTATAAAAATGATTAGGAATATAAATTTTAAATACATTTGAACTTTCTTTTCATTTTAAATAAATATTTTGCTAAATTTCTTAATGAATGAAACCTAAATGAACAATTATTAGACAAAAATGGCGGAATAATACCACTGAGACACCTTAACAGTATTGTATTAAAAAGATTATCTGGTCCAGCTATCCTTATAGTTATAAGATAAGTAAGAAGTAAATTGTGGTGCAGTGCCTTTGCATACGCTAGAAATTTTGAAATAATGCAAATACAAAAATATACATCCTTACCGCAATATGAAAATAAGAAAAACTTGAAAAACACTGCCATTTGTCAATTGATCATTAATATTTAACACGTTTGCTTTGTAATAAGACATGACAGTCGATGCTTATTCTTCTGAAGTACTTGATTTGTCTCCAGTTTTTTTGTAGGGAGAGGGGGCGTAGCCACTCGGTTTTGTTACGCTTGTTTTTTTTCAATATTTGATGGTTTCTAAGTTTGCATACTGCGATTTCCCTTTTACATCCTTTGTTTCTAATTCTTTCTTTTTCAAGTTATTGTTAAGAAACACAAAAATGTTGTAAACCGTATAAATGGTTATTTTCATGGGTACTTCATTTTCGATTTATTCGCTGTTGATGACTCAAAAATTTCATAGCGGAAAATAAAATTTACAATTTGTATAAGATTTAAAAGAGTAAAAGATACGAATATTTTTGTCCGCGAAATTAGAATTAAGCAATTTTGAAAGACATCCGCGATAAAACCCTTATATGGTATGAGATGTTATTTCGTCTTTGATAGAAGTTTATTTTTAGCATAGAAAGGATGAGTGGCAGTAAGACCCATTTTTGGCCCAAGATTTACCATGAAACTAAAACTATACAAACAGATGTCTTTTGTTGCTGAAACATTGAACAAATATAGGGCTTAAGGAAAATGATGAAGCTTTTTTCCATATCAGTTTGATTCTCATGATAATCAGTTAACTCAAAAGCTATATTTTTTGAAATCGTCAGAATTTCACAGATTTTTGCTGTGTTTTACACATCTTTGTGCTTTGAAAAATGTGGGCGCATCTGAATAACAACTTCATATTTAGTCTAAATGTGTAAAATAGTGAAATACATCATTTCTGAAAGTTTGAAGTTGTTGTTTGCATGTGCCCCATGTTCACTTAAAGGAAATTTCCTTTGAGAACATTCAAAATTGCAGATTTTCTGATTTTCTTTCAAAAAGATGGCTCCTTGTGATGTCACAATAACGTCAAAATGAAAGGAATTCGTATTATTATATGTTTTCTTTGTAGCCAGATGTAATAGTTAATATTTCTTATAAATATCATACTATTTTAAACAACTTGATTTTTGGGGCCAAATATGGGTCTTATTGCCACTCATCCTTTAATTTTATTATAATATTTTTTCCCTTTCAGAAATATACCAAGTGATATTGCAAACCCACGAAAAAGTATCAGAGACAAACTACACACCTCGGCATGAAATACAGAACAGTACAAGAGTAATTGTCAAGGACGATTCTCCATCAAAAAGAAAGTCATGTTGCAATTCATGATCATAAATCTCATCATACGATACAGAGATTTAAGGAGACTTTTGGATTTAAAATTGTATATATTATACAATTCAAATTTTGTTTTGTGATGTTATGGTTCGACGTAAAATGTTCATAGTTTGACCTTTGTACCCGGAACTTAGGCTTAAAATTAAGAGATAACCATACCGTATTATAGGATCTGAGGGGTGAATCGTAGATTTTACTGTCGCAATCTGAGTTTTCCGGCAACGCATTAGCGAAGCCGGAAAATGTATGTTTGCGACAGTAAAATTTTAGATTTACCCCTAAAGATCCTAAAATACAGTTCGGTATCTCGATTCTAATGCAAATCCGAAGAAAACATTCAAAATCGATCTTTACATGACAGAAAGTTTGGTGTGCATCTGCGCCATTTCGTTGCTATTGGTTCCGACGGTAAATCATTGATTTTACCCCTCAAAATTCTGACGCCATCCAATCAAAATTGGCGTTACAAACATAAGTGCATTAGAATTATTTTAATGTGAAAAAGTTATACTTGTTTATAACTATATAATATAAAATATGAAAGTTTATAAAATGTGTTCAAATTTTCGAGGGTGCCAGAACAGTGTGCAAAGTTTTGCGAGGCATAAGAGAGAATTCATTGTATCTGTATATTGGCAGAGGAAAGGTTGGAACAAATTAAATCTTGGATATCAGTACTAAAAGGGACAACCGGACATATCTACAATAGCTGAAAATTCTAATTACATGCCATACTCTAATAGGGAACTTAACTGTATATTGGCAGAGGAAAGGTTGGAACAAATTAAATCTTGGATATCAGTACTAAAAGGGACAACCGGACATATCTACAATAGCTGAAAATTCTAATTACATGCCATACTCTAATAGGGAACTTAACAGGAAAAATATAAAAAAATACAAAGACAAACGTAAACAACGAAAGGAACTCAGGACAGCCGGACTTGGTACAGGCACTAGCAAAAGCCAGCAGTTGGTTAAACTGGTTTATGGGTACCAAGACCTCCCCTTTATCTGTCCTGTTTCCCTATAGTTGAATACACATACGAATAAAACCCCAAAACAGGTAGACTACTAGTTCCAAGACCATAATCTTGACAATGCATGATTATAATATCAAATGTCAATATAACATTACAATTATTCCGATTCTGATACTGATTTCGTCACTAATGGATACTAAAGACTCTTTGGAAACAGAATTAACTTGTCTTCATATACCAAAATATTACTTCAATTTCTCCCATTTGCATCCTTTGTTTCATGGTGGGTTTCGATGGGGTATAAGCGGGAAGCGGGATTGGCCTTTTTAAGTAAGCGGAAAACGGGATCTTGGCAAAAAAGTGCACATGAAAACGGGAAAGGATGTCGAGCGTGAAGCGGGAACCATTGAAAATTGAGCCCGTGAAACCGGGAAAAATCCGGCTCTTTAAGAGTCTTTGTAAAATATTTTCCCGCCCGGGAAACGGGAAAATAGATAAAAAATTGCCGGGATTTTGGGGAAGGGACCCCCCATCGAGGCCCCTCATGAACACTTTTCCCTGCTTCTCCGAGTCAGTTTGTGGTTAGTAGTCAAACATAGTGTCCATCAAACGTCTTGTGCTTAGTAAATTCAGACAAACCATTGGCGGATCCAGAGGGGGGTCCCGGGGGTTGGAACCGCCTTTTTCTGGACAATCATGTATTTTTTAATGAATTCCCAAATTTTTATTAAGAAATACCCCCAAACATTTTCGCGCCTCCCTCCGCTCGGCCAAATTTCCTTTCATTTCAAATTGGAACCCTATCTTTTCTAATGGCCTGGATCCGCGCCTGAAAAACTTACTCGAACAACGAGTTTGTCTCCGGGGTTTGCCTCTTCAGTGTCAATAAATTTAAAACAATAGCTACATAAAACATTTAAGAACACTTCGCCAGTTAACTTTAAGTTTGTTGACGATCCCGCATCCATGGATCATATATTCCGCTCAAACCGGTGCTAGGGGCCGTCTTGAACTTGCTATGAGGTATGAGTAAAGCTCATTGTTGAAGGCCTCATGGCGACTTCAAGATGAAGAGCAACAATAAAAGCGTTGTTCCATTGCTTATTTACCATGTATTTGTAGAGACTTTGTCTCATTTGCATTTACTCCATATCCCTTCATTGATAATACATGTAATACATTTTTAAAAACACAAAAATACCAACGTTGCATAATAAACAGTAATTTTTTTATGCTGTTCACGTGTTTCAAGGAGTAAACAAATATACAATGCATGTATGTGACAAGAAGAGAGAGGTGTACAATGATTATAAAAAAAAATTATCTACACTATATGGTGGCATATTTCTGCCAACACATAATCATATACATAACTAGTTAATTAAGTAGATATCTAGTTATCTAACTAGATAAATATCTAGTTATTTAACTAGATAAATTATCTAGATATTTAACTAGATAATTAAGTGGTTATCTAGTTATTTAACTAGATATTTAACTAGTTAATTAAGTAGTTATCTAGTTATTTATCTAGTTAAATATCTAGTTAAATATCTAGATAATAAGTAGTTATCTAGTTAAATATCTAGATAACCTCTTAAAATAGAGGTGAATAATAATATAATAATGGCAGTTACAAGCGCTAACATGCATTTTTTCACGTTATGATATTAAAATTAACTAGTTAAATATCTAGTTAAATAACTAGATAACTACTTAATTAACTAGTTAAATATCTAGTTAAATAACTAGATAACCACTTAATTATCTAGTTAAATATCTAGATAATTTATCTAGTTAAATAACTAGATATTTATCTAGTTAGATAACTAGATATCTACTTAATTAACTAGTTATGTATATGATTATGTGTTGGCAGAAATATGCCACCATAACACTAGACAGCTTGAAAATGAAATAATGGTATTACCAGTTCTAATTACTTTTAAAATGCCGAATAGATAAACACTAAGGATAACTGATCAATATACAGTTGGATGCAGCCATAACCTCTCACAAAGTTTCCTTTCAACTGTTCTAATGACTGCTCTATGTCAACTTAGAACTGCTCCAGAACAACCTTCTAAATCGGGAATTAGCTGTATGATTTGCTAGAAAAAAATTCTGAAAAATGAAAATATACCTTCAAGAAATTAACTGTTGATTTGTAAAAGAATATAAAACCAGTTTGACCCACCATTTTTTGAAATTACAAAAACAGGAAAACAGCAAACAACTACAATGGCCAGGAACTACAATCACATGCCACAATTTACAAACAAACTGCGCCAGAAAAACAATAATGAAAACAAGAGACAAACATTAATAACGATAGGAACTCGGGATAGCCGGACTTGGTACCGGCACTAGCAAATGCCTGAAAAGTCAGGACCAAAGCTGGTCGCAATTTATTTACCTGTGAATTTCCACCTGCTTTGTCTTTTTGCCTCTTCGTCTTTGGCTCCTGACAATACACATATTTCCAGTTGTTCAATTCCGGACCGTTTTAGGATATCTTGAGGTCAAACGGAGAAAGAAACGTCTGCTGCGTACTTAGAGCAAAAGGAATAAATTCTGTTTATCACAATGGTTGATCTATTATAAGTCAACGTTCGCTAGAAGTGTAATTTATCCTCATTTTTATCAAGGAAAAATATTTCCAACCAAATTGATTCACCCCACAAAACAAAATACAAATAATCCACTATCAAGCCCATCTGAAGTTTATAATCTCGTTATAACGCGATCAATACAATTATCATATACTAAGACTAAATAAAAGCAAATTTTTACCCTGAGATAATGAAAATCACTGAAAGGACGGGTTTAAAAGCTGTGAATTGACAGTTAGCGGGCTGATAAAGCTTTATCACGCTTACTTCCGGAATTTATTACATGCTTCTTCGTCACTACTTGGAGGCTTTATCACATGCGAGTTCATGCGTTTCCGTGAAACATTTTGACGTCACAGTATAAATTCTAGTATGACGTCACAGACTGAACCAAATAAGCCAAGTTAAACCCGTTCATCCCGTCGTCCCGTTTAATTAACAATTCGCTTTTTAATTACGTTTTCTTGCTGAAAAAAAATGCTTACACGTTGTCGGGAAATATCACATTAATTTGTACTCACTGCAAAACTTATTCCGTAAACAGCGCATTTTTATATACCTAATTCTCAAGGTCGTCAAAAATGCATATATATATATATTTTAGGACAATGTACATATCTGAGTTATCGAGATATTTTTTTCAGTTATTTTTTTTAAATTGAAATATATGATAAAACATCATTACATGTCATTTTTCACATCACGTCCTTCATCAGCCCTCGGTCATATATCATCCCTCGTGCCTGACGGCTCTCGGGCTGATATTAAGACCTAGTGCTGATAAAGGGCGTGATATGAAAAATGCCATGTAATAATCTATATTTATCTAGATATAACGCGATATTTATCTCGTAAAAACGCGATAATTATCACGTTATAACGAGATAACTATGTCGTAATAACGAGATAGTAGGGGAAAAGGGATGATTATAAAACACTTGTTCAGCAAATTTTCTATAGTCTCTTGTTTATGTGTGGTAAACATATCCGCAAATAGCTTTTTACATAAAACGTTCACATAGCGTATTGTTTCATTTTAACTATTTAATACTTGATATAAGTTCCTTTTACCTTATTCCCTCATCAAATAAAAAATGAAACATCACAAATACTTACGTACTTTTTACAGCTTCTGCTATGCCAGACATGTGTTATATCAGTGTCGTCTAATCAACAATGAACGTTGCATTGGCTGTGCATATGCCGATCCTACTCAACTACATCATGAATGTCTTACTAACTCTACTCATGAAATATTTGTATACTACCTAAATGAAGCTTTATTAAGAGTGTGTCAAGATGATATACGTTCAGATTTTGACAAAAATGTTCAATTACTAGATGTTCCTTCTGACGAGATTGAATCATTTACTCTTAGTTTTGATTGGAAATGGTGGAATAAAACAAACGACGTTTCAGAGCAAATGCTACAATATATAGTACAAACATCTGAACTACTCTCAATCTTTACCTAATTTTATCAGTTTCGAGCTAAATGGGGGATGAAAAAATAATTCAATCTGTATATGACAACCCATCTAAACCAGCTGCTTTTCAAAGTGCGAAAAAAATACATAAAGTCCTGCAAAACGCAGGAGTTCGAAAACCGGGAATTCATAGGATCAACAAATGGCTTCAAAAACAAGACGACTATAGCCTTCAGGAACCAGTTCGTAGACGTTTTAAACGGGTGAAAGTTGTTGTATCAGACATCAATGAACAATGGGATATAGATTTAGCCGACATGCAATCCATAGCAAAAGAGAATGATAATATAAGATATCTGTTAGTTGCAGTTGATATCTTTTCACGTGTTGCAAGGGTCTATCCATTGAAAGATAAAACTGGCAAAACAGTAGCAAAAGGTTTAGAATATTTGTTCCAAAAAGTTCATCCTAAAAAGGTGAGGACAGATGCTGGATCTGAATTCAAAAATGCTTTAGTTAAAAAGCTTTTCAATGATAGAAATATT
>MJUU01021338.1:24851-36685 GCA_002080025.1 Modiolus philippinarum | reverse complement strand
TTCTGGAAAACCTCAACACTTTTGCAATTCACATTTAACCTTTATCTCAAACAGTTTTTGAAATGAAAGTAAAAACGTTAAAAAAGTGTGAAAATATAAAGAAAAAGCGGCAATAACTCCTGTGTGGGTTGTCAGATTTTCTTCAAAATTGCAGGACATGTAGATCTTACTATGCTGACCATTTTTATTAAATAAACTTCACTTCTATCTTCTACAATTTTCAAAACGAAAAAATGATTTTTTTACGGAAAAGGGGCAATAACTCCAAGAGAAGGGTAAACGGATATTCTTCAAAATTGCAGGGCAGGTAGATCTCATCATGTGATTATTTTCATCCATGTCAGAATTTTGATATCTGTAATGATTTTAGAGTAATTTGCAAAAAAACGGCAATTTACCCCTATGTTCTATTTTTAGTAACAGCAGCCATGTTGTTTGGTCTACCGTCATAAAAATCACAAACTTGAAAGATAATGATAATGATTCAGGCCATGTTTGGTTAGTATTGGCCCAGTAGTTTCGGAGGAGAAGATCTTTGAATAAAAGTTAACGGACGGACGGACGACGAACGCCGAGTGATGGCAAAAGCTCACATGGCCTTTGACCAGGTGAGCTAAAAAGGCACTTTGATATGTAAATTGCATTTTCAAAAGGGCTAGCTGAATACTGTTGAGACTTTTGTTGATTTTAATTTGACCTTCATTACTCTTTCTGTTATGTCTCCATTTGAATAATCAGATTAATCATAATTTATTTTTAAGTTCAAATATTCAAAAAAGTATGTGAAAATAGCCACATATATTATTTCAGACAGTTATTTAGAAAATTTACAGAACATTCCGTTAAATTGGCGTATTTCATGGTAAAGAATAAAATCTTAAAGCCAAAATTTGTAAAATGGCGAATACTGCAAGGGAGGTAATTAATGAAGTTTTCCAAAAATTGTCAAATTTTGATTGCTGGTAATCATTGTAAATGTTGACTGATTGCTAAATAAACAACACATGTCCTAATAACTGTCCCAATCAGCCCTAATTAATCACTCTAATTAACTTATTTACCTGTCACAAAGCTACATGTGTTGATTGACATAAAATCAATAACTGGATATGCACGATATTTTGTCAGTTTGACAAAGTACGTTATGGGCTATTTCACGGTGATTTACATACAATTCAAGCATAACAGCACTGGCGCCACGACAAAAAGGGCAGACATGGTGAAAAGGGCACATGAAAAAAAGGCTGGCGTTGCACCAAATGTTTTATGTCTAAAACATCTGCATTCCCAATGCAGAACACTGCATTCCCAATGCGAAAATTCCTCATTTTTGCCCAAAATTATGTTTAATTTTCCCAATCCTGCAGTGCCATGGATTTGATATATATTTAACCAACATAAATACTTGAAATTGGTATTTTTATGTTCGACTCGTGTACTAAAACGTGTTTGAAATACTTGCAAGTTTTTCGCATTCCGCATATTTTCCCTATGCTATTTATAGTTATAATCATAGAGATATTTTTTCTAACCAATCAAACGTCGTTAAGTTTGCTGGTAATATCCGGGTCTTGTTAAAAGGTCAAGATCATATGTGTCAAAACAATCATGACATCGGAAACTAAATCGGCGAACAAAGCCATGTCTTTAGACTACATTTTTGTTCTGGTAGTAAATAGACAATAATTATATAAAGAACCGTCAATAGGCACTACTGAGTCTGAGACGGGCAAGATTGTTACATTATTAGCTTTCTCACAATGCACGGATGTACGAGAAATAAAATTCCATTTCATGTACACAGCCAGTTGCCTTGCATAGATACAGGAAATTAAAGGTTATGGCATTAGGATTTGGCTTGCAAGTTGCATATATAGATTTTCATGAAACAACGGTGACCACCCAGAGATAGACCTAAATAAACCTCTGAATCTAAATGTTCACAAAAATAACCTTGCCCCGATCATCCTCCAGCCTGCATGCACCACTCTCTTTCTAAAAGAAAGAAAACTTGGAAAAGTAAGAATTATGGGTAACAGGTTTATAAAAGTCCATAGAATACTGTAGATAATGCATTTTTTGTATTTTCCCAAATGGAGAAATTTTGGCATTTATTTTCCCAATTCGAAGGGACCCGGATCCATTCCCAAAAAGGTGAGAAAAAACACTGGGTATAATGTGTAGTTGTTAAGAAATGGACCTTAATGCAAAATTTAACAAAAGTCACTCTTGAAATGGGTTTGAACTTTAATCCTAGGCGCCTTAATCCTACACCAGGAAAACCAGATGACATTGACTTAATTACAATCTGCCAAACATGCACTATTTTTGCCTAATAGTATTAACGAAAGAAACTGTAGACAAAAATGCTCCAAGAAAATAATTCAAGAACTTGACAGTATAGAAATTAAAATTCCACAACGGCGACGATTTTGCACCTATCGGCTGTGTCCCGACGCAATTGGGAGTAGTACCTATGTTAAGGGAAGCCAATTGAAGTGGTAAGGCACGCCTAGGTGTCGTCCACTGGATTCATTTTACTTATGTTAAAAAATAGAAGACAATGTTTCCAAAAAATATGTGTTTCTAAAATATGCTGTATATCTCAAAGACTTCAAAAACGGAAGATGAAAACAGCAATGAAATTTTAGTGACTATCCCAGCATGAACTAAATTCTGAACTTGCAGAAAAGAATTAGGACAGACAGCTAACAATCCATAATGTTAACAAAAAACTTATTAACTAAATAATAACAAAATATTGTACTTCGTATTTTTATTTTTAATTATTGATGTATCTTTTTATAGTATGATCTATTTTTATCTTAACTATTTATTGTAACTATGGACACATTATGACGTTCTCTAAAATTTTGTGCCTACAAAGGTACTTCAGTCTTCAATTTTACAATTATATTGTCCTGATGACGGCCGTGAAGGCCGAATCTAGTCGACCAAATAAAAGTCGTTTTACTGCATCCAACGGAGTGTTGTTGTCACTTTAGTATCAGTTTAACTTTTAATACGACAACCCTGCATACCTGTAGGTATCCACTCCCTAGGATCATCGCCTACATTTCGACTTAACAGTGTTGGTTCACCTACTCACCTACAAAAGTCACTCAAGTGTAAAATATAGGTCAAAGCTACCTAACTGTCAATGTTTTGGGTAGTACTAATCAGAACTAAAATACCACCATTTTTTCTCCCTTTATGGCTACTTTATGTGAAATCTTTAAGAAGTTTACTAATTGTAAGATTTTCTTGTTAACCTTATTGATTACCTATATAAAATTTACAATCTCCAAAATTTTTTATAACAGTCTTCATAGCAGCCGCTCCAGCTTCTTTAAATTTTGCTTTAGCTTCGTCACTTTCTAATTTTTTCTCTAAACTGAAATAAACAAAACAAGGCATCTGTGAGCCCCTGCACTAATATTATCTTTGTTCTCAACATTCAGCATCTAAGCTGCAGAATTTTGAAAATGCATCTTGCATTGTGGCATGGTCATAAGTTTTCCATTGACTGTATCATTTACCATTATTGATCATGAGAAAACTTTGAAGAACTAGTGAATGTGTCTATAAGACAAGGATGCCCCGCCAATAAGTCAACCATTCATGAAATTATGTTCTGTCACCTAATTGTGATGAAATCCAGAAGGTACTTTTACAAATTAATGTTAAATAAATATTACAGATGATTTTTTGATAAAATATTTGTTGAGTAATAGACCTTACCAAAAATCTCCCAACTTAACAATGCTTAAGTTGCTGAGAATTAAATATAGGTCAGGTTATAAAATTATCTGTGAACTAGATCATGTTGAAACTGGCGTAGTCAGATGCCCCACAACTCTGATCCTGAAACTCTAGGCAAAAGTAAAAATCAGGTAAGTGTGGATTCAAATTCTGTTACACACACTTATAATGTGTTGCTGGACACAGTGGTTTCTTGAAGTTTTACCAAACAATATTTCTTACCTTCAGACTAAATATAAAGTTATTCTAAATGTTTTAAGTTAAAAATCAAAGTATCAGCAAACAGGAAGTAGTTCAGTGACACACCTGAAAATCACTTACACAATACAAATAATTATTTCCAAGCCCCAGACCAAATTTGAAATCAATTCCAATTGCTACAAGCCAAGAAATCATTGACAAAAATTTGGTTCATAGTTAAACATCAAAGTATCTGAAACAGAAGTATTGAAGTGGTTGACATGAAAATGGCTTACACAATGCAACTCATCATTTCCAAGCTTCAGACCAAAGTTAACATCATTGCTTCAAGTAGAAACCAAGATATCTGACAAAAATTTGGTTTAAATTAAAAAATAAAGGGCTACACTGAGCGCAGCATGATACGACTGCAGCATGTCGAACACTGAAATTTGAATAAGTGTAATTCAAAACAAGAGCTGTCGCCGAATGGCAGCCAAATATACCCCCCGCTAATTGAACCCTGAATCGATATGGTAAGTGCAAAATTAAGTTGGTGTGGACACAATACACTAGGTGTGGACACAGTACAAGTGTGGACACAATACAAGTATGGACACAATGATATAATCTTCAAGAAAGAACTTTTTACAAGGGTTCCAATGAAAACACTCTGTCTAAATCAGACAAATATAAAATTCGCCTTTTTCAGCTTATTTGATATTTTTACACATGTATATAGTGTTCTTCCTTTGTCTAAAGTTTCATCAAAATCCTTCGAGTTGTGCAAACGAGGTAACCCATACATAGGGAATCAATGAAAACTCAAAGTCGAATTATCTCCCCTTCCTGGTTTCTGACAATAATTATATTACTTCATGCACTCTCCATATAGTGTTCTCACTTTGTGTAAGTTTTATTAAATTCCTTCAAGTGGTTTAAGAGGAGTTGCGCTTAGGAGGTAACCCATACATGGGTAATCAACGAAAAGTCAAAGTCCAATTATCTCCCCTTCCTGGTTTTGGACAATAACAAGAGCTGTCGCCAAATGGCAGCCAAATATACCCCCTGCTCATTGAACCCTGAATCGATATGGTAAGTGCAAAATTAAATTGGTGTGGACACAATACAGGTGTGGACACAGTACAAGTGTGGACACAATACAAGTATGGACACAATGATATAATCTTCAAGAAAGAACTTTTCACAAGGGTTCCAATGAAAACACTCTGTCTAAATCAGACAAATATAAAATTCACCTTTTTTCAGGCTATTTGATATTTTTACACATCTACATACAGTGTCCTTCCTTTGTGTAAAGTTTCATCAAAATCCTTCAAGTGGTTTGTGAGGAGTTGCACTTACGAGGTAACCCATAAATAGGGAATCAACGAATTGTCAAAGTTGGATTATCTTCCCTTCCTGGTTCCAGAGCATAATTATATTCCTTCATGCACATCTCCATATAATGTACTTCCTTTGTGTAAAGTTTCATCAAAATCCTTCAAGTGGTTTAAGAGGAGTTGAGCTTACGAGGTAACCCATAAATAGGGAATCAACGAAAAGTCAAAGTCAAATTATCTCCCCTTCCTGGTTTCGGACAATAATTATATTCCTTCATGCACATCTCTATATAGTGTCCTTCCTTTGTGTAAAGTTTCATCAAAATCCTTCAAGTGGTTTAAGAGGAGTTGCGCTTACGAGAAGTGTGGACAGACGGACAGACAGTCCGACAGGGCGATTCCTATATACCCCCAAACTTTGTTTGTGGGGGTTATAATGAATGCGGACACAGTAAAGGGCTTGATACAGTTATTAAATGGACACAATAAAAAGCTTGACCCAGTAATTAGCTGCACACATTTTTAACTCGAAAGCCGTAGGCTGAGAGTTGTTAAAACCATCTGAGAAAATCACTTGAGGCTTCAGGCCTATTAACGTATCTGAAGAGCTACATGCTTCTGATCAAAATAAATTTCTTTCAAAATCCTTTTTTGTAAGTCGCATATGACTTTGTTGTTATATAGAATTTATATTAACATATATGCTCACTGGCACTTGTTTCATGGAACCATCTCCCTATTCCTTTCGTAAAAAGAAAAGTGAGAGGGGGATATTAGTGATGAGACATCACTCAAGAAAAGACATATTTCAAAAGAAATGCAGTTTAGGTGTTGTTCATAATGCAATCTCTAATGTTAATTTTATTTTCAAACAAGAGCTGTCACCGAATGGCAGCCAGTTATACCCACGTTCATTGAACCCTGAATCAATATGGCAAGTGCAAAATTAATTGTGTGTGGACACAATACACACGGGGGGTTTGCTACGTCACCCGCACGGATACTGTAACATTATAAAGGCTCGCTTCGTGTTTGTTTGTCTATTTTTATGATGAAATAAAACCAATGGTAAGCAAACTGAATGAATCCACCGAAGGGCCGGCACCTCATTGAACATTTTTAGCACAAATACTCTACGTAAAAACCTACCAGTTATGTAAACACTTCTGTACAGTTGAAAATCAGGGCACAGATATAGGTGGCATCGCACCAATCATGCTTGATTTCTACTAACCAATATGCAATATGTTCGAGTTTTTTTATTGTAAATACTCTAAAATTATAAAATAACTTCCCTGGTAAACATTTATATATCTGCAGAAGGTTCTTTTGTTGATATCCCATAAAAACTGACGCACGGATACTGTTAACATAGATATAGGTACGGACACTGTTGACATCGTTTAAAAGCTACACATTAATTTGATAGAACATTATTGATATTGTTGGGGACAGGCTAGTGATTTGTGGCTGTATTCTCGAACGATATCATTTTCTTCGAAACAAATCCGATATAAACTTGATAACTGGGCGTTTGGCACAAAAAATCATAAATGTCCCTACATTTATGCCAATGAGATAAATTGTATTAGCCACTCATTTTTTCAAACTTGTCTGTAATCTTTTGTGTCTGATGCATGATCAGTTAAATTAGTTATATCACACCTTTGTTACAACAATGATTTCACGTCTTGTCCACACCGTACAATCTGGTATCCCTCAAGGGAGGGATATATCTTACACAAGGCTGTTTGAATAACAACCATAGAATACGTTTCTTTTCTGAATTCATATGAAATCAGAGCACAATCGTATACAATTTTGATTGAGAAAGAAACAACAGAGAACTGTCCACCGGTGGATTCAGCCTCCGAAAAGGGGGTGGGTTCAGAGTGGAGTTCAAGGAAAAAGACGCGGTTCCAGCCGATTTTTATTTGCTATTTTTCTATTTTTTTCAACTAAATTCTGCACTATATTTGTATTTTTTCAGGAAAAGGGAGATTCCAACCCACGACCCCAATGCTGACATTTTTCGAACTCTTAGTGATATCAGAGACATATAGATGTATCTATATGTCTAAGGTGATAAATAAAATGTGATCTTTCAAATGAATTATCATTTTGTATCGAGTCATAATAGGGAATAGTTTCTGTCGTCTTGCGTCCTTGGCCTCGTTTGTCAATCTACAACGGTCAAGTTTCATAGCGATTAAACAGAACTAAGGTGTACGAAATGGTCCTTGTTAATCTAATCATATTGTCCAGCAAATAAAAATTGATCAGAATTTGATGTTCAGATCCGTACAATTCTAATCATTTTGTATTGGCTAATAACATACAGAGAGCTATGGTTCAAATCCCATTTCACAGTAGACCTTTACAGCCAATACTTTCTATTTCTGCTACATGCCAACCGTTTCTACTTCGAAGTTTTTTGTTTTATATATAAATATATATAATATAGTCGGAACGGCACAGTCAATGATCAACCCCAACATGGTAGTAAGCTGGTTTAATCTAAACCGAGGAGACCGGAGTTGCTGAAATTAGATTTACAGTCAGTTTTTGGTATTAAGTTCGCTGAGAGAGGGCTTGTATAGGCTTTGCATGTTGCCCAATCCGTTTCTTTAATGAATAAAATAAAGTTTAAAATCAAAATCAATCATATTCATCGCTATTTGCATAAAAGATACATACTCTTTTTTCCTTTCTGATAATTTAACTATTTAATTTGACCATAGCATAGGATAAGTGTTTCAACTTCTACTTGTTGTTTTACAGTTCATTCGTTACGCAAGAGCCATCACAAATTATACAGACATAGTTATCCCCATCACCGCCTTACTAATCAAGGCTTCAAGAAATTCCGTCCAATACGATCATTAAAAAGTTCTTCAACAGATATCAGTCCCTTGTAAAAGAAATCACTTTTTCACATGGATGATCTTTCAATAGCAATTACTGTTGAGTTCCTACTGGACACTACTGCAATAGAAGTAGATGTTTGGCGCGTCATAGATCTGGTTTCTTTTGAAAAACAAAATGCCAAGGTTACTGTGAATTTAGGTTCTACATATGCGCATTTCGACAACTTATACGTCTCATCAGTGCAGATCAAATCAAAACATTTGGAAGTCCATGAACCGAATTATGTGAAAGCTGATAGAGAACAAATTACCAATAGGATCTAAATAGGAAAGCTAAAATCAGCTAAGGACAGAGCTATGCAAGAAAGAGATGCTCCTTAGGTTTTAACAAAATTAATGACTGCACCAATTCAGGACCATTGTGGTTAACATTTTTTTGTCGTACCTATGTTGTCTGGTTTGTCTTTGTCGATGGTGTTTGTGATGCGGGTTTGAAGTTATGATATCTGTTTACAAAGAGATAAATAGATGTTTTTTTCGAACTTTTGATTTGGTTTTGTTTCAGGGTGAGAGAAGTAACATATACAATTGATTTTAATTCATTTTACTTTAGTGTTAGAGAATGACATTTGCCAATCGGCCAGTCAACAGATCTTTCATAATCTTGTATTAAATACTCAATAGCAAGTGATATCGAGTTGCTGCCTGACATACCGCAATGGATGGAGATGTTTGGCGCGCCATAAAACTGGTTTAACCCATCATTTCTATTGAAATGCCTGTACCAAGTCAGGAAAATTGCAGTCGACTTTTTCCAGTGGTTTCCGTCTGATTTGGTTTTTTTTTTGTCTCATGGAATTAGGCTTTTGACAATTCTGTTCTGTCATTTTATTATTACTGTACAACTCACACGGATGAACTCAAAGTCCTTGTTTTTGGGTGGATTTTCGCGACGTGGACTGATTAGCTGATTCCGTGTAGCAGGGTGGATGATCGCGGATGTCCACCTTAAATTACGTGAACCAACGTGGACACATTTTTGAAAACGGAATCCTCGTGGAACCATCGCGGCCACACAGAGAAATTAATTTTTACTGAACATATGTTTGATTTTGTCGCAAACATGCAAAGCGAGGAATATTTACATCTTTCTACAATCGTATCCTGGGACTGTAATTATTTCATTATTTGTCCCAATCGTATCGTAGTTCATGAACGTAATCCAAATGCATGTAAATAAATAAATAAAACATTCAACATTCTTAGATGTGTATTTGTTATCAAAAGCATGCTTCAATTGTTGATTGAGCGTCTCTACCTAATGTGTATTCATATCACCTGAGATATTGATTTTTTTCATTGGTCGGTTTTTAGTTCTATTTTTAGAAAATTACCTATGCGTATCTATTATGTATATAATCTAATGGCTTCCGAAAGCACTCCTGCTTTAAGTGCTATTTCCAGGGCTTTATTTCAAATTTTAAGCTATTTATGATAAAGATTTGATAGAAAACGATTTTTGATAGAATATTTTGCTAAAAGTTATAAAGCCGAGACCTGACAAGTGACAATTACGCAACTATAAGACGCCGAGGGATTCTTGCTGTTGACATTGAATATTTTATGTTATTTTCCATCCGTGCAAATTTCGGCTTGAAAAATATTTGAAAGAACATTAATTTGACAGAAAATACATGGCTTTTTTCACGGCAATGAAACAACCAAAGTATTTGAGGCTTGCAATTATCGTAATTCAAAAATAACTCTGACGATCCCATGGGAAAACTTGTTGCAAAGAAAATTCTATTTTAACTTCAACTTGCCAAACTTTCTGATTATAATAATTTGGGGAAAAAATGATCATTTGTTGACATTAAGCTCATCCTTTCTAGTTATATTTTCAATGATTTCTAAATGTTGACCCGCGATGATTCCGCGTTCAACACGATGTCACGAGGGGACCACACAGGTAAATATTTTGTCCACGTTCTCAATTCAGTTCCACGTTCAAGATCGCGGTGGAATTCCACGTTTGGCAAAATTTGTCCGTGATGACAACAAGGATTTTGCGTTTTCCATGTGAGCTGTACAGTACCTCCATTCTCTAATGTCAAAGATCGACGACACTTCTTTGATTTCTTCCAATGACTTGCAAATTCGGACGGACCGTTGGAAAGGCATGTCAGACATTTCCTCTCGTAATTTCTTCCTTCAGTGAACAACTTTTATGCATTTCACCATTGTACCAAAAAGAAGGTCTTTTGGATTTTATTTATAGCATGAGTACTTTCATTTCATGTGTTGTGTTATAGCATGAATACTTTCATTACATGTGTTGTACAAGCAACACCGTTAACGCAATTAGTAACAGTCTTACATTCAAATGACTCAAAAAAATTTGAGCTTCTTTTAAAAATGACCTGAAAACGGCAGCGGTATAAACAATTACATGCCCGATCCAACCGTATAACCCGATTTCCTCTCCACGGTTCAAGAAAAAAAAAAGAAATTTTTCGCCCTTGTTGATTATATAATACTCTAGAACGAGTTAATCTATCAAACATAAGCTTGTCGGAATTCATACATGTATACGATAAATTGTTTTAATGTAAATTAGAACCGAACCGTCAGTCCAAAACAGAATAACTTCTTAAGACAATAGCAAGTTTCGAAATACTAAGAAACGGAGACATCACATGAGTGCGACAAAAAAGTAAAATATAGAGTTACGCATACAGATGAACACCACCAACCAAATTTAAAACCATGGGTGAGATTAGATGCAACGGTAATCGCAAGCACCTCTCCCTTCCTATAAGACAACGATGTCAACAGTATCCGTACCTATTTTTATGTTAACAGTATCCGTGCGTCAGTTTTTATGCGATATCAACAAAAGAACCTTCTGCAGATATATAAATGTTTACCAGGGAAGTTATAATATAATTTAGAGTATTTACAATAAAAAACTCGAACATATTGCATATTNGTTAGTAGAAATCAAGCATGATTGGTGCGATGCCACCTATATCCGTGCCCCGATTTTCAACTGTACAGAAGTGTTTACATAACTGGTAGGTTTTTACGTGGAGTATTTGTGCTAAAAATGTTCAATGAGGTGCCGGCCCTTCGGTGGATTCATTCAGTTTGCTTACCATTGGTTTTATTTCATCATAAAAATAGACAAACGTGAAGCGAGCCTTTATAATGTTACAGTATCCGTGCGGGTGATGTAGCAAACCCCCCGTGAATACAGGTGTGGACACAGTTCAGGTGTGATGAAAAAGTCCTATATAAAAGTCCTATCCTAAGGTTTTCGAAAATGAAAAGTAAAAAATGCACAAAGTCGGTAAACTGGAAGTGGTGATTTCATATGGCTGAAAAGGGGAGGTGCAGTATAGGACTCCATACTGAAGCACCATACCAAATATCAAGTGGCTTACATGTGCAGTTGTTGAGAAAAGTGTGACAAAAAAAGTCAAATTTTGAAAATGAAAAGTAAAAAACGCACAAAATAGGTAAACAGGAAGTGGTGATCCAATATGGCTGAAAAGGGGAGACACATACTGAAGTACCATATCAAATATCAAGTGGCTGTCATGCGCAGTTGCTGAGAAAAGTGTGACAAAAAATTGAAAAAAGGGCTACGCCGAGCGCAGCATGATACGACCGCAGCATGTCG
>MJUU01021334.1:0-16173 GCA_002080025.1 Modiolus philippinarum | reverse complement strand
GAAGATTTTTGAAATTGTTGACGGACGGACGGACGGACGGACGACAGAGGCAAAGTGATGGCAAAAGCTCACTTGGCCTTTTAGGCCAGGTGAGCTAAAAACTATGTTCCCTGTTAGTGGCCATCTTGGATTAGGTAAGGACCTGTTGGATACCTTTTTTGGAAGGGACCATCTCAGGACCATTGTGTCTAAGTTTGGTTATAATTGGACAGGTAGTTTCTGAGAACAAAATCTTTGAATGTCTTTCCCATAGGGTCCAATGTTAAAACTATGTTCCCCGCTGGGGGCCATCTTGGATTAGGTACGGACCTGTCAGATATGTTTTTTGGAAGGGACCATCTAAGGACCATTGTGACTAAGTTTGGTTATAATTGGACTGGTAGTTTCTGAGAAGAAGATCTTTGAATGTAATTTCCATAGCGTCCAATGTTAAAACTATGTTCCCCGCTGGTGGCCATCTTGGATTAGATACGGACCTGTCGGATACCTTTTTTGGAAGGGACCATCTAATTACCATTGTGTCCAAGTTTGGTTATAATTGGACAGGTAATTTCTGAGAAGATCTTTGAATGTCTTTTCCATAGGTTCCAATGTTAAAACTATGTGCCCCGCTGGCGGCCATCTTGGATGAGGTACAGACCTGCCGGATACCTTTTTTGGAAGGGACCATCTTAGGACCATTGTGGCTTAGTTTGGTTCTAAATAGACTAGTAGTTTCTGAGAAGAGGATCTTTGAATGTATATTCCATAGGGTGCAATGTTAAAACTATGTTCCCACTGGCGGCCATCTTGGATGAGGTATGGACCTGCCAGATACCTTTTTAGGAAGGGACCATGTAAGGTGACTAAGTTTGGTTTTAACTGGACTGGTAGTTTCTGAGAAAATCTTTGAATTTCTTTTCTATAGGGTCCAATGTCAAAACAATGTTCCACTGGCGGCCATCTTGGATGAGGTACAGACCTGCCGGATACCTTTTTGGATGGGACTATCTAAGGACCATTGTGGCTTAGTTTAGTTTTAATTGGACAAGTAGTTTCTGAGAAGAACATCTTTGAATGTCTTTTCCATAGGGTCCAATGTCAAAACTATGTTCCACTGGTTGCCATCTTGGATGAGGTACAGACCTGCCGGATACCTTTTTTGGATGGGACCATCTAAGGACCATTGTGTCTAAGTCTTTGAATGTCTTTTCCATAGGTTCCAATGTAAAAACTATGTTCCCCGTTGGTGGCCATCTTGGATTAGGTAAGGACCTGTTGGATACCTTTTTTGGAAGGGACCATCTAAGGACCATTGTGTCTAAGTTTGATTATAATTGGACAGGTAGTTTCTGAGAAGAAAATCTTTGAATGTCTTTCCCATAGGGTCCAATGTTAAAACTATGTTCCCCGCTGGTGGCCATCTTGGATTAGGTACGGACCTGTCGGATATGTTTTTTGGAAGGGACCATCTAAGGACCATTGTGACTAAGTTTGGTTATAATTGGACTGGTAGTTTCTGAGAGGAAGATCTTTGAATGTAATTTCCATAGGGTCCAATGTTAAAACTATGTTCCCCGATGGCTGTCATCTTGGATTAGATACGGACCTGTCGGATACCTTTTTTGGAAGGGACCATCTAAGGACCATTGTGTCCAAGTTTGCTTATAATTGGACTGGTATTTTCTGAGAAGAAGATCTTTGAATGTTTTTCCCATAGGGTCCAATGTTAAAACTATGTTCCCTGCTGGCGCCAACTTGGATTAGGTATGGACATGCCAGATACAATTTTTAAAGGGGACCACCCTAAGGACTATTGTGACCAAGTTTAGTCCCAATTGGCCTAGTGGTTTCAAAGGAGAAGATCTTTGAATGAAAAGTTTACGACGGACGGACAACCGACGCCGGATGCCAAGTGATGGCAAAAGCTCACCCTGGCATAGCCAGGTGAGCTAAAAACTGCAATTTACCCCTATGTTCTATTTTTAGCAATGGCGGCCATGTTGTTTGACCAGCTGACTCATCGAACACAATTTTGAGAAGCCATACCCTGGTGATGATTCAATTTAAGTTTGGTTACATTTGGCCCAGTGGTTTCAGAGGAGAAGATTTTTGAAATTGTTGACAGATGATGGACGGTGGACGCATAGTGATGACAAATGCTCACCCTGGCACAGCCAGGTGGGCTAAAAAGCGGCAATAACTATGTGGGTTGTCAGATTTTCTTCAAAATTGCAGGACATGTAGATCTTACTATGCTGACCATTTTTGTTACATAAACTTCACTTCTATCTTCTACCATTTTACAATATATAACACTAAAAGTAACGAAAAACTGAAATTTTTACAGTAAAGGGGCAATCACTCCAAGCCAGGAAAAGGGATATTCTTCAAAATTGCAGGGCATGTAGATCTTATCATGCTGATCATTTTTACCCTGTCAGAATTTTGATATCTTTAATGGTTTTTGAGTAATTTGCAAAAAACAGCAATTTACCCCTATGTTCTATTTTTAGTAACAGCAGCCATGTCTACGGTCATAAAAATCACTAACTTGAAAGAGTTGGTGATGATTCAGACCAAGTTTGATTAGTATTGGCCGAGTAGTTTCAGTTTAAAAGTTAATGGACGGACGGACAACGGATGCAGAGTGATGGCAAAGCTCACATGGACTTTGGCCAGGTGAGCTAACAAGAAAATATTCAAAGATGAATTATCTCCCTTTCATAATTTCTGGCTGCAACTGTGTGACATTTCATCAAAATCCAAGCAGCCGTTTAGGAGACATGCACTGACAAGGTACATTGTCGAACGGACAGACAAACAGACAGGGTGATTCCTATATACTGCCAAACTTTGATTGGGGGGAGGGGTTATAATAATAAACAGTATGAATGACACTTACTAGTTATATACTTATGTATATTAGGTGCATCAGTATTAACTCCAGGGTCTTTTGTATTATATAATTTACATATCTTGTCATCAGGATAATAACTCAGAGAGACACATTCCTGGTGATAGCGACATTTCAGATAACAAGCTGCATCAGTTAACACTGGATTATATATTGTAAATGGTGTTCTGTCCACATTATCAGTATTTTGTCCAAAGTATGCTGAATCTATAAAAAAAATATTATTAGTAAAAACAAAGCAAAAACACTTATCTATTTCAATACTGATTTAAGACAGACATTTTTATCCCTCCATAAAAGTGAGAGTCCATTTATTTTTTGTGATTCATTTTTATTTGTTGAATGATTGATGGAAAATTCTAAGGCCATTGACGTACATCTATTCAACATGTCAACATAAAATATTTCAAAGCTGGATGATAAATTAAAGTCTGAGGCATCCAATAGAATTGTGAATTTGAGCCCCTTATTAGTCCCTTTTGACCCATATCCCTCTCAATAAAAGAAATCCATTGAAAAATTGTTTCCTTAGAAAGTTGAGTTTCAATTTCGTTGATATTGCAGATGAATATAAAGGAGCATAAATAACTGATTTGACTGAAAAGAAGTTTAAGGATGTACAAATGTAGTAAGTTGGTGTTTTTTATATTTCTGAAGTGAAAGTCATATAAAGCCTTTTCTTGTTATTTTTTAAAGATCAATTATCTAAAAAGCAAAGCTTACCTATCAATATTTTAAGCTTCAGGATGCTCGCTGGTCACATTTTGGTATTTCTGTCAGATTTTCGGACTTCTCTAGTTTTATACATTCAAAAGCATTATTATAAGTTTTTGTCCATGAACTCTAATGTTTTATTTGATAATTCCACTTTATCTTTAGCAGCATTCTGACAAAATTTGATTAAATCCTATTTATTTTGTCATACTGGTTCGCTTATGTTAGCCTATGAATAAAGGGCTACGCCGAGCGCAGCATGATACGACCGCAGCATGTCGACCACTGAAATTTGAACAAATGTGAACTAAAATGAATGTGGACACAGTAATTTGCTGGACACAATAAGGACCTTGTCACAGAAATTAACTGGACACAAACTAGTGAAAATAAAAATTCGCTCTTTTAATCCCCTATTACTAGGATATTGTAAGAGCTAAGAAATTCTGCTGACTACCATCAAGAGAAATCCAAAGAAAAAACTCAGGTTGAAATCCAATGAAAAATAAAGATTTCACATATTTTGAAGTATTGCAATTTGGCCCCTTTGACTCATTATAGCTTGGAAACCAAAGACCAATGCAAAATATACTGCCATATCACTGAAAGCTTAAAATGAGAACAATCCAAAGATAAAAATCCCATCAAAATCTAATGAAAAATAAAGACTTCACATATTTCTACTGATTGCAATTTTGACCTCTTTGACCCCTTATAGCTCGGAAACGGTAAGAGCTACATCAAATCTGTGGATATACTGCTGAAAGCTTACATTGAAAGGAATCCAAAGGAAAAAATCCCATCAAAATCTGATGTAAAATAAAGACTTCACATATTTCTACTGATTGCAATTTTGGCCCTTTTGACCCCTAATAGCTCAGAAACAGTAAGAGCTATGCCAAATCTGTTGACATACTAATTAAAGCCTACAATGAGAGGAATCTAAAGAAAAAAATCCCATTGAAATTGGATGAAAAATAAAAATTTTAGGTAATCCACATGTTTTCAATTTTTGCCCCGTTGGGCCCCTCATAGCTTGGAAAAGGAACAAGTTATCAAAAATCTAATGGTGCAGCGCTATGTTAATTTTTCATAAGGAATCCACTGCAAAAAACTGCATCAAAATCGGACTAAAAATAAAAAAAATAAATTTTTGAAATTGGCCCCCTTTGGGCCCCATTTATCTCGTGAACTGTACATGCCACATGAAATCCGTTGGCAGACTGCTGATTGGAAATTTCCTCAGGAAGACACTAAAAGAAACCCCATCAAAATCCGATAAATAATAAAGATTCTACAGTCAAATATGTTAAAACATCAAATTTATCCCTTTTGGCCCCTTTTTTCAAAACGGGTGGGGCCACAATGACCAAAACTAAGCAAAGCCTTCCTTTTGTGCCAAGGAACATTGTGTTAAAATTTCATAAGGACTGGTCAACTAACGACGACAACAACAACGACAACGACGACGCTGACGACGACGACAGCACCATACCATTATACGACCGCAAAAATTTTTGCGGTAATTTTTGCGGTCGTATTAAAATTCAGTTCAGTTTCCCGCCAAATTTTTAATCACTTATATCTCAAAAATGATATCAACAACCTATAATTTTTTTTTCACTTGAATTACTTCTTTTTCAGTTTTGGAACTAAAAAAAAACATTTATTTGAAATCATACTTAGTTTTAGATTGCCCAGCAAACATCCTTAACTTTACCAATAGTCTTTCTATTTTCGGTATCAATTCTAAATCATAGATTTCCTTAATTTCACATTACAACATGCTTAAACATCATTACAGTGCACCCTCGTTATATCCCAAGGGAAACTTTTTAGCCATAAGCAAAGGTGGCGATATATTAAGGGAATATATAACATAGAAACTATGTAACTTAGTTGAAAAATTTACTTTGAAAAAGGTTGGTGATAAGTGAGGGACCGCCATTAAAGAGGGGTATTATAAAGAGAGAACACTGTATATACATAAATGACAGATTATTACATAATAAATTGTTTAACATTTATTTTTTTTGGTTGAAATCTGAATTATCATACATTTGTGTAAGCACTATTAAGACAAATCTTTATATATTTGGAAGGAACAAATTAGAACTTCATCCCTACAAAAACTATGTTGAGGGGAAATATGAAAGAGGTTCAATTTTAGGGAAAAGGACAAATTGCTTTTCATAAATGCATATTTCATTGTCGACACTGTCATTTACTGAAGAAAAATAAGCAAATTTTCATTGAATTCCATCAGGATTTAATTTCTTTAACACACATCTTGAAAAACTATATTTTGAGTTCACAAAATTTGAAATCTATAAGTTTGTTAACATCACTGTTTTGTTTTCACACTTGAAATAAAACATGCCATAATGTACAAATGTTATCTTGATAACCTGATCAAAAAGAAATGTAGAAAAAACAAGATGATTTCTATACTTACAATCATGGATATGGCAAATAGCCTTATTGTATCTTCCGCATCTTTCAACACCATATCTAACCCCAAGTAGTGAAGTTCTCTGGTATATACATAAGTCCTGGGTCCATGATTCTTTAAACACTGTCTTCCACGGAATCTGATTTATTACATCTGAAATGTTATACTGTGTAACTCCATGCATCAGTAGAGTTCCATTAGAAAAATAGAGTCCAGTCCAAAACTTGATTTCTGAAATTTATAAACAACAGGTATCCGTTTAAACTTGAAGTAAAATCCAAGTTTAATGAAAGATAACCATACCAAAATAGTTTTTTTCCCATATCACTGAAGTCAATGATGTATGCTGATAATATGCATAGGGCCACAAACTTTTTGTTATAGTTGTTTGAAATTGTTATATGCGTGATATAACCCAAACAATTCAAACAGATGTTCAGCAGAAAATGTTGCTAACCACATGGGAAAGAAATAACTTTTTCTTTCCATAGCAAGATATTAAAGAGACCCACTCAATGACATTAAGCAGTTGGGCTGAAATATTGTGTTTTTATATCCACTGTTGTTCTGTGCATGTTTATAATAAGATTTTTTTCTCATTTTTTAAAGATATGCTCCAAGTGGCAAGGTCTGATGTTGCCTACTTTTTCAACAGCAACACACTTTTCAAAAGTCCAATGAAATAATACACTCAAAAACAAAAAAATTTAAAAAGGAGAACTGATGAGTTAACTTGATTCAAAAATTCTGTAACGTGTAAAAACATACCTGATCCAGAAACTCCATAATTTGTAAACAATATATCATACCAGTCACTAGTTAAAGCAGTGAGCAAACTTCCATCTAGACTTATACATTCTGCAGCAGCTAGTTCCCATGTTTTACTATCTAGTCTTACCAGCATTGAGTCAGTAAGACCAACCTTTCCTATAAAAAACATACATATCAACAGAAGTCTTGAAGAGTTATAACTAAAATTAGAATTAGGGAAAATCCTCACTTTATATTTGATGCTCAACCGAATAACCATATTACTAGTAGGGATAATCTTTGTGGGGTTAAATCAATGATATAGTTACCTTAACCTCCCTTTTTTAGTTCAATGCAAACATTGCTCTCTGCAAAAATACATATATTTGTTTCATATAAATTTAAAATATCAAGTGTACAAGTAAGCTTAAAAGAGTCAAATGTCTCAAATCAACTAAGTCAACCACAATTAATTGTTATCTTCTTGAATCTTAATTCAGTATCAAATCACTCGTACTATTCTAGATATGAATGTTTTGTTTTGTATCAGAGACAGATATCCCTTCAAAACAATGACACTGTAAATGCATAGAATTTGACGTTTCAGAAACAGGGGAGTTATGGGTATAGTGACTGTTTTCAAATTTTGGTATATGAACAATTAATTTTCAACAAATTTGACGTAATGTGACATTCTTGACCAATCAATTATTTTGGCATACACTCCACCTACAATGCTTTAGTTTCTGGAACAGCAACTTGGTAATAGCTGGCCTTTTTGGAAAATAAATACAAATAAACATCTATGCCTTATCAAAATACTGTTGGTATAATTTCCATAACATTCACATGAAGTTTGTTCTGGCTGAAGCAATTATATGTAAAATTTAATACAAACTGTAATAGAATTTGAACGTTCAGAAAAGGGATTTGACATATCCATTAATTGTGTTTGAGTTATAGCAGTTCAAGCCAATTCTCCTTTGTGAGAATTAAACCATAATACAACATCTTGATGTGAAATTAATGAAACTGTTTAAAATATAAGAAAAGAATTATGGCCATCTGTTGATGTGAAACATCAAGATTTGTAAACCCTTAGAAGGATTGTTTCCCTCAGGCAGCGAGCCATAATTATATATTGATCTCATAAACAAAGTGACTGACTTAAGGTAGATGGGTACTCCAAATTTTTTTCCATAGATTTTTTTTATTTTTACAGGAAAGTTTCCTTATTATATAAGCATTGAAATAAAATAATAAAAAAAGGGGGTCACCGTGCTTGTTTTTAAAATAACTGATGTCAAAATAATTAAATATTTCTAATGAATATATAGGGAAAAACAGGTATATTGTTGATTTCTTTAAAACTATTCCATATATTTTTTTCTACTTTACTCATGTGTTAGCCCTTTAAACATACTTTCAAAAAATATAAAGAAAAATGGGGGTCACTGACTTTGTTTTCTATATAATTTGTAAAATGTGAATTTTCATAGTGATATCTATGTAAAATATTTTGATCAGATTATCTCCCTTTTTCAAAAATCCTCTTCCAATTTATTTAATTATCAATTTACAATACCTCATCTAATTAGATAAAGACATGTGAAATCAAGTTCATGTAGGTCCTTTGCATTTTATATTATGGATATAATATTTATTAATGCATTACAAATAAAAATATTTGCATATTTAAAAAGGTACTGTACAGCTCACATGGAAAACACAAAATCCTTGTTGTCATCACGGACAAATTTTGCCAAACGTGGAATTCCACCGCGATCTTGAACGTGGATAACTGAATTGAGAACGTGGACAAAATATTTACCTGTGTGGTCCCCTCGTGACATCGTGTTGAACGCAGAATCATCGCTGGTCAACATTTAGAAATCATTGAAAATATAACTAGAAAGGAATGAGCTTAATGTCAACAAATGATCATTTTTTCCTCCAAATTATTATAATCAGAAAGCTTGGCAAGTTGAAGTTAAAATAGAATTTTCTTTGCAACAAGTTTTCCCATGGGATCGTCATAGTTATTTTTGAATTACGATAATTGCAGGCCTCAAATACTTTGGTTGTTTCGTTGCCGTGAAAAAAGCCATGTATTTGTGTAAAATTAATGTTCTTTCAAATATTTTCAAGCTGAAATTTGCACGGATGGAAAATAAAATAAAATATTCAATGTCAACAGCAAGAATCCCTCGGCGTCTTATAGTTGCCTAATTGTCACTTGTCAGGTCTCCGCTTTATAACTTTTAGCAAAATATTCTGTCAAAAATCGTTTTCTATCAAATCTTTATCATAAATAGCTTAAAATTTGAAATAAAGCCTGGAAATAGCACACAAATCAGGAGTGCTTTCAGAAGCCATTAGATAATATACATAATAGATACGCATAGGTAATTTTCTAAAAATAGAACTAAAAACCGACCAATGAAAAAAATCAATATCTCAGGTGATATGAATACACATTAGGTAGAGACGCTCAATCAACAATTGAAGCATGCTTTTGATAACAAATACACATCTAGGAATGTTGAATGTTTTATTTATTTATTTACATGCATTTGGATTACGTTCATGAACTACGATACGATTGGGACAAATAATGAAATAGTCCCAGGATACGATTGAACAAAGATGTAAATATTCCTCGCTTTGCATGTTTGCGACAAAATCAAACATATGTAGAGTAAAAATTAATTTCTCTGTGTGGCCGCGATGGTTCCACGAGGATTCCGTTTTCAAAAATTTGTCCACGTTGGGTCACGTAATTTAAGGTGGACATCCGCGATCATCCACCCTGCTACACGGAATCAGCTAATCAGTCCACGTCGCGAAAATCCACCCAAAAACAAGGACTTTGAGTTCATCCGTGTGAGCTGTACAGTAGATAATACCATAACAGCATAAATAACAAATTCAAAATGGCGGAAGACTACCGATCTACCTTAAGAAGATGTGTTTGTGAAACACCACTAATATGCCTGTTAGCAGCTCCTTTACTCTAAGGACAAGTTTTGATCTCTGTGGCCTTGACCTCAAACCTGACACACCTGCACAGTCAGACAAACACACAGGCAGGACAAAAACAATATGTCCTGGATCCTTGATCTGAGGGCATAAAATAGACAAAAAGAATATAAGTGTTTAAATCAATTACCATTGGCACAGTATGCATCTGGATCATCTGATTCTAAACCTGCCAATGTCAGTCCACCCATACACTTGCATTTTTTAAAATTACATCTACCCTTGCCAATACACCAAGAACTGCTGACACATTCACCTCCAATTAAGATTCCTGTTAAAAAAACAATAAAATTAGATTACAAAAAATTTAATTTTTACAACTCTATTGGAACTGATTCATGGGTAAATTAAAATTCTGGCCTGTCACTTTACAAAATGAGCTTAAATCAATCAATCTGTACAAAATGGCTACAAACCATTTGATATTACAAATTTCTACAGTGGCACATTTGATTAAATGTGACACAAAGTCTCTACAAGTAAATTGTAAAACAAAGAAATGAAACAAAGAATAAATTGTTGTTCTTCACTTTTAAGTCACCATGAACCCTTCAACAATGAGCTTTACTCATACCTTGTTGTAAGTTCAAGATTGCCCATAGCTCTGGTTTGAGTGGAATTCACTGCTAAATGTCTAGCAACACTACATCTAAGTTGTTCTTTACTTATGGATGCAGGCTCATCAACAAACCTAAATTTAACTGATCCCTCCTTCCACTAAAGGTGACTGAAATGATGTTGCTGAAATCTGTTATAGGTGAGGTTTAACTTCATTAATCAATAATTTGTAGTCTAAATTCGTCATAATGTCATATGCTTTATAAATCTTTTCATTTTAACAGGAAAGACTGGATAAAGCTGTTACTTACTTCCTTTTTTACAAATGTAAGCCTTTTCATTCAAACAGTCAGCAGCTTCATAGAAAAATGTTCCATTGACAGGTTTCAAATATATGCATTGGCTCTCATTGTATTTAGAATTTTTAGTTTCCCATCTTTTGTAGTCAATTTGTTCAAAAGTATGACTCCAATAGAACTTGTCAATCTGTAAAATAATTGGAATGAAAAAAATTTATGTGTTGGATGTGAATTGCCTAGAAAACTCATCATAAAGATTTATAAACTAAATATGAACATCCAACCACTTAAAGACTAAATTCTAAAAACAAGGATAACGTTTTTTTTTAAAATTGCCCTAGAGGCAAGGTCAAGATCAAAATGTCTATAAATATGGTACAGCTAGAAAGCACTCATCACAGAGAAGTCACATACCAAATATCAACATCCTTCCAATCCACAGGCAAGGTTATAGTTTTTGCTGATGACGCTGACCAAGCTGATCCCGGAGCTCTCAAGACATTCGTCCCTGCAAGCTAAATAAACTGCTGCGCCAAGAGCGCATGATAAGCCCATCCACTGTCAAGTCAAACTTTATGGCATTGTTGGACCACAACAAAATTTGATTGAAAAAAAAATCAAACAGAATATGTGGCTTACCAAGATGTAACAATTAACAAATATCAAATTAAATTTCACAAAGTTCAAAGGCCATAACTCTGTACGAAATCAACCAACCAGAACCAAATTCCAACTTGATCTGTATCTCACTTAGATATACTCACATACCAAATATGAAATTAATATGTCAAGCGGTTAAAGTAAAAAAACTCTTGGAACCATTATTTTCAAAATTTCACTAAGTCAAAGGCCCATAACTCTACAAAATCAACCAACCGGAACCAAATTCATACTTGATCTGTATCTTACCTAGATATACTCATATACCGAATATGAAATCAATATGTCAAGCGGTTACAGAAAAAACTCCAGAAACCTATATTTTTCAAAATTTCACTAAGTCCAAGGGCAATAACTCTGTACAAAATTAACCGACCAGAACCAAATTCGAACTTGATCTGTATCTCACCTGATATATTCATATACCAAATATGAAATCAATATGTCAATCAGTTCAGAAAAAAAACTCCGGAAACCTATATTTTTCAAAATTTCACCAAGTCCAAGGGCTATAACTCTGTACAAAATCAACGGACCGGAACCAAATTTGAACTTGATCTGTATCTCACCTAGATATACTCATATACAAAATATGAAATCAATATGTCAAATGGTTACAGAAAAAATCTACAGAAACCAAAAAGTTAACGGACGGATGGACGGACCGACGGGCGGACAGAGGGTATGCCATAATACGTCCGTCTTTCAACGGGCGTATAAAAATTGCCCTCGAGGTAAGGTCAAGGTCAAAATGTCTGCAAATATGGTACCATCAGAAATATCTCATCACAGGAAAGTAACATACCCAATATGAACACCCATCCACTGAACAACTTAATTCTAAAGCAAGGTTAATTGCCCTCAGGAAAAGGTGAAGGTAAACACGGTAAAAAATGTCAACATTGTACAAATATGGTACTGCCCTCAGGAAAAGGTGAAGGTAAACACGGTAAAAATGTCAACATTGTACAAATATGGTACTGCTAGAAAGATTCATAAGGAAGTAAAACATCAAATATGAACACCCTACTACTACAAGCCTACCTTCTATAAGCAAGGTTAAAGATTTTTAAAAATTGCCCTCAAGGCAAGGTCAAGGCTAAAATGTCTGAAAATATGGAACTACTGGAAAGCTCTCATCATAAGGAACTTGCATGCCTAATATAATCAAAGCTCTATAAGAGCTGAAGGTGTTTGTATGTGTTGAAGTTAAATAATTCACCTCATTTCCACTTCCAATTTCAAACTTAGCCATACCATTGTCCAGTCAAAATATGATATCAAGATTTGTTAGGAATATGACAACTTCCTAAATTATGAGTGTTGTTTTAATGATATGAGTTATAAACCTTTTTAATTCTAAGGAATTGTGGAATATTGATACACATAAATATTTTCATGCAGAGGATACCCAAATGTTTCAGACAGAAACTGCCACTCTTTACGTACATTTTAAAATGCATGCAATTCCCCCTCGTGAACATGAACAATTATATAAGACGAATTTTGAACATGGATTGACAAAGTTAATAATAATTATAAAATTCAGATAAGGAAAATAAGCCGATCAGAGAAAATGAAACTACCTACATGCATCGTGTTTTAATAGGACTATTTATATCCACATGCAAATTAACGTACATGCGCATTGAGTGAAAATTTGGCATTTCAACAGAAGCAATCAAATAATCCAGAATCCTTCACACAGTCAAACATCTCCCATTTCTGATTACGGCAGAACCACAGCAGAGACATATAGTTACATCTAGATACTGGTATGTGTGCCGTTTGTCTCAAATCAAAACATAAAGAAAATGTAAACAAACATCATTCTGCGCCCTCTAGCAGCTGATCAAGATTAACTGAATATTTACACACGTATATATTAATGACTGCGTGAAGATCAGGCAGTTAACTTATCAAAACATCATGAAAATTTCAAAAATATACCACAAATTTCATTACCAAAGCATTTTGGCATTTTTAGAGATTATCCTGATTATTTATATTCCTCTGTGTGAAACAAATATTTTCGTTTTAATGAAATGTACTCGATAATCTTTTAATTTTTCATTACAGGAAATTAAATTAGTTTCTTAAGGTGAGAGGTACGTAAATAAGCGCCTCTGCTGGTGAACGATATAAATTTGCTTTAGAATGAACGTAAAATAATTTTAATTTTCACTTTAAATTATCGTCGTTTCAAACTATATCCTACAATTTTTCTGAAAAATTGATATCATGTTGCCAAAGAAATTTCTGTTTTATTGATATAATCTTTTTATAGGGTTACCGAGTTCGTTTTCGTGGTATAGGTTCATCTTTCAATCACGCCTAAAATCATAACTTTTATCGACAACGTCGCTATTTTGAAGGCGGATTTTATCGAAAAAAATCCATTTTGGCGTGCCTATTCTATGTTCAACTATTTATAACGGCGAAATTAATTCGGTGACCCTATATAAAATTTACACCGTTAAAATGGGAATTTCATTGTTTAAAACATATCCTTTTTGCAGAAAAATTGTAGGATACGTTTTCATAAACGCGCAATTTAAAGATGTTTCATATATTATTTTTCTGTATGTTTTACATGGATTCTATATGAAAACAACATTACTGATAGATTTTTTCAATCGGTCATATTTCAAACATAAAAATAGCTAAACCGAATTTATTTCACCTTAGAATTCAGCTTCATTTGATGCACTTGCATGTAAAATTTCATCGAAATCCGGAAACTTTGCTATTTACGTACCTATTACCTTAATAGCGATGTAGTAATTTAAAATGGATTTGGGTGTATTATAAACGTCTCGAACTGTACATTCAAGCATATTCAACACCTCCTTTTTAGTTTCAATCCGCGATCACTTTAAAGCCTTTTAGCACCCCGATTCCCTCTTTAAACTATGTTCAAACATTTTCACCATTTCAGGAAAATAGTATGTAACGTTTTTCCAAATTATTCAGTAAATTAGTGTATTATTTACATTTTTAAGTAGACTTTTTAACCTATTGTTTAACTTTTTAAAGTTTCCCACCTTGCATGTAATCTATTTTTATCCAATTCAAGCTGAACCGATAGCTAAGCTGTTCTATTCGAACACCAAATATAAAAACCTTACTACTTAAAGCCTACCCTAGAAGAGCAAAGTTTAATTTTTTTTTTTAAAATTGCACTCAGGTCAATGTCAAGGTAAAAATGTCTACAAGGTATGGTACAAGAAAACTCTCATCACAAGGATGTCACATGTTTTAACTTGTCCATTCATGCTAGAGAGTTACAATTAATTGTTTTGAGATTTTATTTGATAAAAACCACTACAGGTTGTTGATGATAATGTTTTGTTTTTGTTGGTTTTGTTGCATAGTTCTAATTCCTTCTGTTTTAATTTTATACTGGCTATTCCAAAAATAGTAAGATTGTGGTTCCCATTGGAACCAACTAGTCCCCTCCACTTTGTAATATCATACGACAAAAACATTTTGTGCTACATTTATCCGCAATTATTTTCTTGTGAAAATTTACAATTTGTAGAAGATGACATTTCTATTATCCTTCAGTGCCAGCTATTAATGTTCATTTTTGTTACACATTATTGTTTAATTTTTATCTGCCTCAATATTTCTTGTTTTTTTCCTGCTGAGGGAGAGTTTATGGTTTTTTCCGTATAAACAAGTTAAGGTTGGTAGCTAGTTTACATCATTTACCATAAATAAACTTACTTTCTGACTCTATTTTCCAAACTTCACATCTGAAACCAAGCACTTCATCTGACGACAGTATGGCATGATGATAGAATTTGTATGTTTTCCAAAATTATCATTAGAATTATATATTTTGCCCAGTTTATTTCTATTATGATCTGAATTTCAACTGAAGTAAACATTCTTTATCTCAGCTTTGGTTAATTTTAAGTGTAGTGAAAGTAGCATTCTAATGCACTTATGTTTGTAACACTAATTGTGACTGAATGGCTTTGAAATTTTCAGGGGGTAAAATCCATGATCTATTGAGAGATCTAACAGTGTTGTGAATCTACTAATTGTCATTTCATTCTTCATCGCGCCGTATCTTGTATCTATGTAACGTCTGTAACGTCACGTCTTGTGACGTCCATTACTTAGTTTTCGCCATTACAAGTTGAACATACTACATCGTTTTCCTTACTGCCTATTTAAATATACGATCACTATTTAACGCATCTCGACATATGGTGCCGTGACGAACACGGAAGATGTCATCCAAGCCACTGAAGTCAACCAGAGCGGGACACCGCAGCGTAGTTTCGAGGATTCTACGGAGATTTGAAGAAAAGAAAAACCCTGGAGAAGGCGATTTGGACACGGAAGAGCTGGAAACGATTCTTGATTCACTAACGGAGAAACAGACAATTTTGAAGGAAATTGATGCCAAGATATTGGACAATACACAGGAGGAGGACATTGAAGCTGAACTCATAGACACAGATGAGTATTATTTCAAGTTAGATCCCCAGATTCGCAAAATACGCAAATTGTTGCAAATCAAGACTTCTTCTCTAAATGCAAATGCTAAAAGCTTTTCATCAGTAAATGAGCAGTCACAAAATGTTCATCAACCCAGTTCAGCATGCGACTTCACACATAATTCACAAGTTTCTGAATTCCGCATCCCTACTCAGCATTCTGCTTCAAATGTCAATGGTACCGCTAATCACAAACTACCAAAACTGAACCTACCTACCTTTGACGGAAATATCCTAGATTGGACCGCATTTTGGGATTCTTTTGACACTGCCGTCCACAGTAATGTCACGCTA
>MJUU01021333.1:0-27784 GCA_002080025.1 Modiolus philippinarum | reverse complement strand
AAGCGCGAAAAAAATTTTCTGTCCAGAAAAAAAAACATAACCCCCCCACCCTCAGGTTAAATGGTCGGTCCCTAATTAAGCAAAGATCTTTTTTATAAAGTTGACTTCTGTAAACAAAAATCTGTCCATGAACAAAGAAATAATCATTATCATGAAAGAAAGTATTTTAAGCTAAAAAGGAATAAACATGAATTAATTATTTTTCCCATAATTAATTAGCATCCCCTTTATAGTAAAACTAACAAAAATCTGTTTGATTTTTTTTTTTACCAAATATGGTTCAAATTTGTCGAACCTAATAACCATGCAACTTTCAACTTTACAAATGTAAAAAAATGGATAACAGGAAATACCTACAATATGAAAAAGAAAGGAAATGGGGGTGAATGCCAAGGAGACAACATCCCATATCCAGGTTAAAACGACCCAAAACAAAACATCTACTGGGGTCACCATATGGTCTTCAACACAGTGAGGAACGGCTGAAAATTATAATTACATGCCACAATCTGCTATGGAACTACACATGAAGAACACGAATAAGACAAAAGACAAACGTAGACAACGATGGGAACTTGGAACAGCCGGACTTGGTACCAGCACTATAGCAAAAGCCAGCGGTAGGTTATGGGTACCCAAACCTCCCCTTTATCTGTCCCGTTTCCATATAGTTTAGTAAACATACGAATAAAACCCAATACAGGTAGACCACTAACTCCATAACCACAATCTTGAAGGGAAAGACAAAAAACAATACATAATTTAGAAAAATGGGTCAAGGGGTGCTCGCCGCTAGACTGTCGGCTAGCTCAAGGAGCCTAGTCTGCTGGTAGAACACCGTCGCATTACGGAAGAAAAATCAAATTCAAAACTTCCCGAAGGGTTTGGTCAAGAATCATCATAGTTTTCAGTAGACATCGGCAGTATCAGCGAGAGGCAAGTATGTGTGCAAAATTTTCAGGTCATTAGGTCTCAAAGCACGTAAAGAATGTAAGTTACGTCCCAGCTTTTCTGGACTTTTAATCATTTTCTGGCATTTTTAACAACGTTTCCGTAAAAACCAGGATTAGAAATGCCCTTAGTAATAAGCTGTTTACGAGTAACGCCATATTTAGACATCAAATGTTCATATCTATTATAAAACTTCTTAAATGTATTCAACAACTTATGAAATTTGTAACCCTGTTGTAAAAGTTTGGCTGTGATAATAAGGTTACGTTCATTTAAATCGTCAAGAGTAGAACACACTCATGCGAATCGTACCAGTTGAGAAATATACGCCCCACAGGATGGAGCTAGAAGGATGTCGCCGTCAAGAAAAGGGATATTTGTGATAGTGAAATCGAAATCATCCCATTTATCATATATTTTAGTTTTTATTTTACTGGAGTCAATAATGATAGCAAGATCCAGAAAAGGGTAGTATTTAGAAACATTGTTAGCTTTATTTAATTTTAGTTGTTGTGGGTAAATAATGTCTACATAATCTAAAAACTGGAATTATTAACAGTGATGATATCGTCAATATACCTGCTGTTTTCATTGGAAATAGAAATAAGTTTATCACTGTTTGGTATTGTTCCGTTTTTAACTTTTATCTTGAAGTCTCGTTCGTAACAGAAAAGAAAAAAGATCTGCAATTAGAGGTGCACAATTTGTACCCATGGATATACCTATGACCTGTTGATAAATAGTGTTCCCAAAATGAACAAAGATATTGTCCAGCAAAAGATAGAGTGCATTAATCATATCACATGTCCAGGAACAATGATTATTGTAGGTAATATTCAGAAAAATCCTTGCTGTTTTGTTAGAGCAAATGAACTGCAGGCCAGAAAATTTAAAAGACCATTTAATAAGTTTTCCCAATTTGGATTTAATCAAATCATGTGGAAGGGTAGTATAAAGTGTAGAAAAATCATAACTGTCGATAGATGAGACTGGTCTTTGAACTGATTGTAGGTTATCTAAAACTTCAATAGAATTTATTACACTCCAAAAGTAATTTACACCAGAGTTTTGATAAGTTTTTTCACAGTATTTCATAACCAACTCCTTTATACAAGTTAGTGAACTAGTTAAATGGATGGATAAATTAGTAGTAGAACACTTACTAGATGCAGAAATAAAACGATGTTTAAAGGGATTTTTGTGAAGCTTCGGAACCCAGTACATGGTAGTAAAGATGTTAAGGAACTTTAAGCATTTCTGTATCCTTAAAATGTTGCTTGGTTAACGTGTTTTCGTCCCAATTGGTACTTTTGAAAGTGTCTGACTTGTCCAGTACATTTTGTTGAACATCGATATAGTATTTCTTTCAGACAACAGGTACAAACACATATCCTTCAATTTTGACTTAATTCTATTTACAGACAGCTTAGGAGGTGATTCAACTAGTTATCTTTATAATAATTTATTCTGTTTATGACCTTGGTAATAATTCTATCTTTAAACAAATTAAGTGCATGCTTGTCTGCACTTTCTCGTTTGCACCATTTTTTACAATAATTGGTTACAGCGTCGTTAATTATATCAAAACATGATTGCCAGTTTATTTTTGAAGGTGGGCGATATTTAGGCCCTTTTCTAAAGAATTGTCCAACTTCTTTATCTACAATGATGTTAAGATTCCCCGTTAATATACATGTATGTCTGCATGGGTCATAGCGATATGGAGACGTGGAACAGTCTCAGCTGCGTTTTTCTCAAAATCAGCATCACAGGTGATAGAAGAGTAATTGAAAAAAAAATGTTTCTAGTAGGCCTTTTATAAGGAAAGGAAATCACAGGCGTGTCCTGATTGTCAAAATAGACGGGTACAAGCTTTTGAATATCTGGGTCCAGAAAAATGCTGCAATATCAATAAGGTCAATTCCTTTATTAATGTATTTGATTTTCAAGAACTTTACAAAGTCTGTTCTCGCTTTCTTGTTATAGTTGCAGTGTCCCCTTAATAATTTATATCCTATAAATATGTTCTATGAAAAACGTACGAAAATTAGAAAGTTGACACGTTCACCAATTTTTTCTACTAGCCGTGTTGCTCAATATGAAGATTTCGCTAGCTAATACGAGACTTCTGAGTCGTGTTCAAACCAGAATACTATACGAAAAAAATCAATACACCAATACATTAAGAGGAAGTCCAGAGAGTTCCGAAATTTCAAAATTTCCTACTCTTTCTACCTGGCCTTACTAAAAGTTCCTGATAAAATATCATGGGTATTTTTTTTTTTTTTTTTGTTTAAACATATTTAAACATACAAATACATATTATAACAATAAATAGGATTCAGAAACAAGCATAACAATGCTTTTATAAATCTGTCTCCATATCAAAAAGACATAGTATATTCATATAATAAGTTGCATGCTCAGAATATTCTTATATGCTAAGAAACTATATTAATTAAATATAAAAAGGGGTTTAGATAGAAAGATCTCAAGGAATAGATAATGTGAAAATTAAAGGAATTTGTATGAGATATCCAGTGACTCAAGAATTGAAACGCTTACTTTTGATGATGAATTTTTGAAAAAGCTTAAAAATTTCACAGTTTTGTTCATCAGATAGAACAGTGGATCCAAAAATAAAAAGATTTGTATCTACTAAAACATTCAAATTCATATTCATAAGAGAAGTCAGCATATCTTGTCTAGCATTAAGATATCTATTACAATATAAAATATAATGCTGAACCGATTCAATTTCACCACAAACACACCTGGGTGATTCAACCAAATTTTTCAAAAATAAATGTACATTTAAAGAACTACAGTTCATTCGTAACCGTGCATGAAAAATTTGACCAAGTCTGCTACCAGAATAATAAAAAGAAGGAACTTTGGAATTTTTACGTAAGATCTGTTTCTTAAAAGAGGAAAAGGATTCTGTTTGGCGAGTATTTAATGATAGCTTATTCCAATGTTTAATCGTAGAAGGCAGGAAATAGTTTGAATATAGATTTGTACGAGTCCGTACTTCTTGTAAATTTAGTGACTGACGTGTATTATGACGATGTTGTGTGCCAACGGTAGAAGGAATTAAGTCCACTAAATACTGAGGAGTTTTATTACTTAGCATTTTGTGAAATAGAAAAAGTCTGTGGTTCTTCCGTCTGTCTGTCAATTTTTCCCACTTAGTCTCATCATATAACTTTTGGTGTGATGTGACCTTGGTCCCCCCTGTAACTATTCTGGCAGCTTCTAATTGAACAGATTCCAGTTTATTAATCAAGCTTAAGTTATTAGTATCCCATATAACATCAGCGTATTCTAGTATGGGACGAACAAATGAAATATACATTTTCTCAAGGGTTAAACGATCGAGGGTAAATTTAAATTTCCTCATAATATTTAGCCTCGTATAAGCTTTACCAATAATATAATCAATATGGTTATGCCAAGATCCATCATCGGATATAATTACTCCGAGATGTTTATGAGAATTTATACATTGTATTTGTTGGTTATTAAGTAGAAGAGGGGGGTGAACGGGCTTATTTGTCTTCCTAGAGATAACTAGAGTTTCTGTTTTTGAGGGGTTAAATGTTACTGGCCACTTCGTAGCCCATTGATTTATCTTTTCGAGATCGTTATTTAAAACGGTTGAAGTTACAATAGGATTTTCTACCACAAGGTATAAACTCGTATCATCTGCAAACAGTTTAATGACAGAATCAATTTTTTCAACAATGTCATTTATGAAAATAAGGAACAATAATGGGCCCAAAATAGACCCTTGAGGCACACCTGCTCTGATCGATAAGTGCTCAGAATTTGAACCATTCAAGACTACCCTTTGAACCCTCCCTTCAAGATAATTTTCGAACCAATTCAGTAAATTGCCAGCAATTCCCAACTGTTTTAGTTTAAACAGAAGTCCTTTGTGCCAAACTCTGTCGAAGGCTTTACTAACATCACAAAATATCACCCTAATTTCCTTCCCACTATCTAATGCTTTCCCAAAGTCATTCGTAATATCGACCAACTGATTTACTGCGGAGTCCCCTTTAGAAAACCCAGACTGATTCCTTGTAAGAATATTATTTTGTAATAGAAAATTGTGAACGTGTTTATATATACATCTCTCCATACACTTGGAAATGATACAAAGCAACGAAATAGGACGGTAATTTTTCACCTCATTAGGCTTGTTACTTTTAAATACAGGAGTTACATTAGCCAATTTCCAATTAGTAGGATACATGTATATGCCTGTACTTAAGGAGAAGTTAAATAACTTGCATAAAGGATATTTTAAGACACAAGCAGCTTCCTTCAATAGCCTAGGACTAATAAGATCAAGACCAGATGCCTTCGTTGAGTTTAAAATTGACAGTACATCCTCAACTTCGTTTACATTGAGTGAAATACTTTCAATTATATTTTCATTTAGAGAAACAAAATTAGGTAATTCTTTACCAGCATCGTTTACTTGAGCTTGAGCTGCAAAGTAAAAATTGAATTCATTTGCTTTATCAAAATCATCGAAAATTAAATTATCATCTATAAGTAAAGGGGGAATACTGGATTCAACCCCTTTGTTTAACCGTTCGCCACCAGTTGATACAAGAATAGTGTTCATTTGATAAATTACGTATTAAATTTCCGGTATAATCGTCTTTGGCTTTACGTACCAACCCATTGACCGAGTTCCTGGCTTTCCGAAACTTTTCCCAATCTAACGGACGGTTTGATTTTTTTGCCTTTCTGTGAATCCTATTTTTGGTTCTAATTTTATTACGTATTTTCGATGTCAACCATCGTGGACCCCCCTTACGTATGGTAACAATTTTATTTGGGATAACCAATTCGGCAGTTGTAATAATGACATTAGTAATGTTATCAGTAATATTATCGATATTTCCTGATAAGAAGAATGAATCCCAGTCAACTTGATTTAGTTTCAGTCTAAACTCATCATAATCTGCCTGGTTATACATCCATACTTTGCGTTTGAAAGCTGTGGGTTGAGTTTTCGGAAAATTTAAAAACCCAAATACTGGACAATGGTAACGTACTTGATCGAGAAGAGGAGGGCCAACACAGGAAAATAAAAGTCGATTTACATTATTCGTTAAAATCAAGTCTAACAGTGATGACGAGTGTTCAGTAAAATGGGTAGGTTCGTCGATCGATTGTACAAGACTATATTTCAAAATCATAGATTTTATTTTGGTTTTGGTTGGATCAAGCTGATTATCATTAAAATCCCCCGCCACCAAAATACAATCAACATTATTTTTATCAGCTGCTTTGTCAATTGAATTTTCTAATTTCTCCCATGTTTCCTGAGAACTATTAGGAGGGATATAATATGCAGCAAATAAGACTTTTTTTCCATTTAATTTAGGTTGCAGCCATATACCTTCAGAATCATTTCTTGATTAGACTGAAACTAAATCAAGTCGCTAGTGGAGCAGGACATGCTTACCCTTCCGGAGCACCTGATGTCACTCCCGGTTTTCATGGGAGTTCACACTATGAGTGCCTTAGTTCTTAATGTTATCTTTTTATTTCCGTGCATTGTAGCTGTCTCACGTCCTTGTTTTGTCTTTGTTTTTATCTGTTACCGTTTCTGCCATGTCTTTGGACTTCGAGTTTTGTAGTCATCGCTTCCCTTGTTCCTTCGGTATTCTACTGCCGTTGTTTCTTCTAAATCAAAACGTCTTATTGCATGTCTATATTGTTTAACATAGATGTCAACCCCTCCCCCCATTTTACCGACCCCCCCTATCACGCCTAAACGGTAACTGATAGTTTGAGAGACGTATAGAGTCATCTGTGTTTGTTTTGTTTAGCCACGTTTCGGAGAACGATAAGATATCAAAGTTTTCATACTCCGCCTCGATGTTATCCAATTTAGGGAGAATACTCTGAATATTCAAGTGCATAAATGAAACGGAGGTTGCGAACATGTTGCATATCTTATTAGTTAATATCGAGTCGCTCAAATTCGAAAATGAACTATTAATCGAGCCATTATCGTCTTGCTCAGGGCCCGGATTTAATTCTATTCCAGCCACGATTAATAAAATAGAAATAATTATAGTAATTTATATAATCATATACGAAAAGTCAGATTTCGGAGCACGGTTTTCACTAATAAGGTTACATTTTATTTCGCAAGTATTTAATTTGTCATTACCTGCACGTGGTGAGAATTTGTGTTTATGTTTAGATAGATCAACAAGAAAATATAAACACATAGATAACCTAAAAGCTAATATCCTATTTACTGAAAAATATAAAAGCATCGAGCAGACTTAGTCTATTTTTCATTAAACTTTACTATTTTTTTTTTCTACAATACATTTGACGCCTATACTTGCCTTAGCCTTAAAAAAGACCAAGAAATTTATAAAAACGCAAAAGAAAAAAATTAAGAAAAAAATGAAAAAATGAAAATGCACCAAAAATACTAGGAACTATGAGACAACTGTGTACTCTGACCTACATCAATACATTGAGAGGGAAGCACTAATTAACGAACACTGTTGAGCTAAGGGTAGTTTATATTGAATGTGTTGTAGCGTTTCAGGGTAATTGTTTTAGTCAATTGAAATTTATTAAAGAATTGTCATGAAGTTATAAGTATACACTTCAATTTCAAAAATATTTTGTTTTTAATATGGTATATAGATCAAGAATCTAGTCACTTTGTCTCACTGGTATCTGAGGAGATCGTTTCCACATTCAAATACTCGAGAGGTTCCGTTGTAATGTTGTCTGTTCTGAAGTTTTCTTCAGTATAAATTTTGCATAAACATGTACTATAATTTCTGTTAATGTGTTTTACGCATTGTCAGGTGGTTGTGAAATGTTTTCTGTGTAATAAATCAGTTGTTAACTGTTTTTGGACCATTTGGTGTTTTCTGTTCTGTTAAATTTTTACTTTATAAAAAAAAACACTGTTTGCTGTTAATCATCAAAATTGTTACTTTATTTCATTTAAATTTACTATTAACTGTTTTGGGGGAAATTAAAGATTGTTTGCCTGTAACCAACACCCCTAATGCCCTCCCTCTGTTAAAAGTACTTTAAATTTGTTCGTGAGTTTGCGATTTTATTCGAATTCGTGGGATATTTATCCCCGAAAGAGGGATATTTATGAAAACCACGAAAATTGATTTTCATGAATATATTTCAAAGTAATTTCACAGTAGTCCATATCTTTCACTGCGTCTTATCCGGTACCCAATTTGTGGATTTTAGCCCTATACATTCGTCAAAATAACTCGTGTGCAACATAGCAAAGCGTAGTAAGCCAGGGAGCAACACTGATCAATTACATTTCATCCCCCGAAAATTGCGCCAACCAATCAATATTAGTTTTCAATCACAAGAGGTTTTAAATAGTGCTTGTTCTTATTTTTAAGTTTTCGTTTTGAACTTTAGTTTGTTTGGAAACGGATAACAGTGTTTGTAAGAGTTGTATTGAACGAGGCAAGGAATGCGTAGTCAGGACACAGCTTGGTCGTCTTGTAATAACGTTGCCTTGGGGATATTTTGTTCGAAGAACAAGTTCAAAATACGTAACAATTCCTTTTTAATATAAATATCCTATGAAAATTGAGACTTTGGTTCCGCCTGTTTTTTTTTTCAATCCACATACACTTGCTTTGTCCATACACTTATGAAATTCACCATAAAACAGTTTTTCTCTCTCATTGTAGAATAGCTTTCAATTATGTCTGAGACAAAGAAAAGAGTATGCGTTATTGGAGCAGGCCCATGTGGCGTGACCAACCTTTTCCATTTTGCTCAGATGGATAACCCTCCGGAAGTTGTATGTTATGAGAAAGGAAATGAGTGGTTAGGATTGTGGAACTTTACGTGGATGACGGGTATGTATTACTGATAGAAAATGAGTTTACGTACAAAATCTCATTTTTCATTTTCGCAGTATCTTTAAAAACAATGCTTATATGAGTGCAAAAATTACTTTCAACACATGCAGGCGGAATAAGTTCGATCATTTGTGGATCCCGTGACGAGGATGCCAGTTCCAGATACGTTAAGTAAAATATTTAATATAGGAGTTTGTCTTCAAATACAGTGTGGAGTTGGTAAAACAATTCCCCGTGTTAGAGATGTATGCTCTTTATTTTTCTTAGATATGGTGTACTTGTACATGAGATTAAATCTCATGTGTATTATTTGTTCATTTTCTATTATCTAATTATAAATTCATGTTAATTCTAAAACCTAAGTCGTACTTTTGTCCTTAGCTATATTTGATATATATAGAATAATGGTAGTTTTGAAGGTCGAGACAGAAAATATCACCGTATCGCAGCGAGTCCGACAGGACGAGCTGTGATACTAGTGACATTTTCTGTCGAGACCTTCAAAACTACCATTATTGTTTTTATCGGCAACATCGTAAGAGTCATGATGTCAATTTCATGACGTCATGGCCTGATATTTTCTTNAGTGTTATTGACTTTTGGGAAAACAGATATTCACCTCGCCATGCGGCTCGATGAATATCTGTTTCCCCAAAAGTCAATAACACTGCACATTTACCTCAACAAAAGACAGTAACTGTATAGTATCAGGTAAATACGGAGATACTGACAATATAAGTCAGTAAGATCAAAGAGAAAATGTACATATTGCCGATAATACTGATTATTCGGATTTCGTTTGGTTTTATGCATTTTAAACATTTTTTGAAATTATGTACAACCTATATGTTTTGGTTCTAGTGCTGCTGATGAGGAATTAATTACAGCTCACTTAAATTATTGCAACTGGAGTTGACATATGTGTTGTGGTCTCATGTTCATTTACTCCATATCCTTTTGTAAAATAGTTTGAATCTTCTCTGTAACTTCTTTCAGCGGGCAGAATGCTCGATTTACCGTCGAAACCAACAGCAACATAATTACACAGACGCATACCAAACTATCTGTGATTTCAAAATCGATTAATTTGGGATTTGAATTAGAATATAGAAATAACCATCCTGTTTTTACGATCTTCAAAAATCCAAGATTATTCTGTCGCACACATTGGTCGATTCCTGTTTCCGATGAATCGTCGCCGGAAAACTCTATTTTCGACAATATCTCACCAAATCCTAAAATATATTTATCTATTTAGTTCTACACATGGATATAGGGAAGAAGATTGTCACCCAAATGGAATGCTTCAGAAAATTTCAAAAAAAAAAATTCAAATGCTAGCCCGGACTTCAATATCGATATAAGATTTAAACATTTTAATAATATGCCAGAAAAGGGATGCATCATGTTTCTTTCGGAATATTTTGTAATAATTCTTATATAATTTGCATATTAGGAAATACGCTGATATGATTGGCTACATTGACTTCCGGTAGCAATTTCTGAAGTCGTTTATTTTTCGATAGACGACGTTGACCGAACTACATTTAAGTTCATGCGCCAAGACAATCAAATATATAGACAAGAATTTAATCACTTTTTACCAAATTAGAAGAATTTTAAGGATTAAACACCGTTTGAAAGGAATTTATAGGAATATATACGAAACTTGTGAGTGAGATTCCAATAAATTCCCCTCAAACGAGACTTAGTATGTACAGTGTGAAAGGTGCAAATGTTGTTTATGTTGAATGATTGATTGTATATGCCAGTTATGGGCCCTTTGATTAGGCCAATAAAATTATCTTTATCTTTATCTTTATCTTATACACACTATGTAAAGAGAGACAAATCTGGTTCGAAAATAGACCTGATCATTCAAAACCGGTTCTGTAATATTATAATTATTCAGTAAGAGAGGCAGTAAAAAAGCTGAAAATCCATTACCGAATAAGGCTAACTTGCAGCAATGCTGTTATATAAACTTGCGTTTTAGTTTGTTTAGCTACCGAGCACATAATATACAAGATATAAGATTTTATTTCTCAAATCATGGGCCCATGAAGGGCAATAACTTATCACAATCATGATAAAGGCACTCGTACGTTCGTCTTACCAAGGGGCTTGTCACGGAGAAAAAACCTGGACACTTTTTAGTTTTCTTTTAAATTTGAATTTTACCTTGGGCATAACTTTATGGCAATACAAGTTTAATTAACCAAATTCAGTAAAACGTTGGCTCCCCAGAAACCGCTTCACTGACCTCAACTGGACTGTCTAATATTTTCAGGAACTGACGAGTTTGGAGAGCCTTGCCATGGCGGACAGTACAAATATCTGTGGTCTAATGGTCCTAAAGAATGTCTAGAACTACCAGATTATACGTTTGATGATCACTACGGAAAAGCCACAGCCTCGTTCCCACCACGAACGGTGCTTAGAGATTATTTGAATGGTAATTTATATAAATATGTTTTCAACGTGGAAGAAAAAGACCTGTATATTTAAGTTTATTTTGCTCTGTTAATGCACCAATTTTCCCAGTGCTTTGATTTAAAAATTTCCGATTTCTGTTAACACGTGAAAAATTATATGCTTAACAATAGCACGGTACAATTTGAGATCTAACTGACACAAAGTTCCAGGAAAGTATTCGGCATGCCTTAGAGAAAAGAGGGTAAAAATTCGTGACACTCGTTATCATATACAATAAAATTATTAGGGAAAATCCTAGCTCCCATGCAAGTACGAAAGGGTCCGAAACGGGATTATCGAGAGTATTATTCGTAGTTGCATGAATTCAAAAATCAATACCTAAATAGCAGTGATGTGGCGCAGAACTTGAGTTCTCACCATTGAATAAATGAAAGAAAAAATGTCGACATAGCTCTTAATACAAGCAATAATAAATTAATTTAACGTATACCACATCATTTGCCACATTACAGCAGTCAAGAAGAATATTTTGGACGGAATACAATTAACCTGTAAATTAGTTGCGCTAAATGTTCCACCCTTCTTCATCATTAAAAGATTAACAAATGAGATATCTCGTCGTCTGAATATATTTTTAGTACAATAAAAGAACCTTCTCGGCGAAAAGCAATTAATCGAAGCCCGGTATTGGACAATTTGTTTGCAATCTCACAAATTTTGACGATCATACAATCTATCCACTTACGTTGCAAAGTTTAGATTGCAGTTGTAGTTCATTACTAATCTAAAAAAAAATGTAAGAATGTATTTCCCCGTGGCCCAAATGTCTAACCGTGTCCTATGCTGACTGCGATTTTGAATGTATGCAGACAAGGCTAAGAGAGTTATTGTCTAAACTAATTATAAGATATCCGAATTACTACAACTTTCAGGCTTTTCCCTCTGTTCTAAGGAATTAACCTAATCCGCTACAATATTGTTATTCAGATGTGATGGTAACATGTCATGTGCGTGTGGCAGTTTTCGAAAAGTTATTTGAAAAACAAACTAAAGATGTATGAAAATAATCGTAAGCCTATTTCTGACACTTTAACTTTACGGTATTTTTTGTTGCAGGTAGGTTCACAAAGAAAGCTAAAAAAGACCTGACACAATTTATCAAGTGGAATACAGTTGTCCGTCAAGTTAGATACAACAAAGATACAGACAATTTTACAGTTACAACAGAAGACCTAAAGGCCCGCCATACTTCTGATGACACGTTCACTCATGTTATAGTCGCAACTGGTATTTTCAACGTACCCAACAAACCAGTCATACCAGGAATAAAAACCTTCAATGGAAGAATCATTCACTCACATGACTTCCGGGACGCAAAAGAGTTCAAGGGTCAAAGGTTATTGGTAGTTGGAGCAAGTTATTCTGCAGAAGATATTGCTTTACAGACTATGAAATATGGTGCCAAAAGTGTGGTAACGTCCTACAGAACCAAACCAATGAACTTTAAATTTCCGGAAGGCGTTACAGAGCGCCCTCTGGTAACCAAGATTGAAAACAACAAAGTTTATTTCAAAGACGGGGGAGATCCAGTTGAAGTAGATTCCATTATCTTATGTACTGGTTACTTGTATCAGTTTCCGTATTTAGATGACGATTTGAGACTGTATTCTACTTTATCCGTTTACCCAGCTGGTTTGTATAAAGGAGCATTGTGGATCAAGGGAGGTAACAACAAGTTATTTTACATGGGAACTCAAGACCAGTATTATTCATTTTCCATGTTTGATGTACAAGCACTGTGGGTATGCAGGTTAGTTGAACAATAAGAATAATTTAATGCAATGAATTCAAGTCTTCTGGGGTGTTCTTTTCGGTCTACGAAATTTTAATACAACATCTGAAAAAGCGATCGACCTCCGCCCTCAGGAAAGTTGTTTATTTCGATGCTTTCTTCAACTTATATAAGATTACTAGTTTAGCCCCCAAAAGGCAATAAAATCGCGGATACTCACGGATAGGCAAAGTGCATTCAGCCTATACTAGTATACTGTAAATGTGGAAATTTTCGCGTGGGGGTTATTTTCGCTATATTCGCGATGAAGAAAAATCCGCGAAAATTCCCCCCACGCGAATTGTTTCAGTTAGAAGCTTACATGTTAAAGCAATGGCATGGTCGAACATAAAATAAATTGGAAATGACCCGCCTGGGGTAACATGTTGATTTATGACATGTTCAGCTATTATCCAATCATAAAAAAACTTTCATATACTGATAAACCATTTTTTTCCCTTTGCCCGCATATACAGGTACGCCATTTTTACCCCACTTGATCCTTTGACCAGCCATTCTAATATCTGGAATGTTCCGGAATTCGACTTTTGGAAGAACTTTTATTGTCCAACCCTTTTGTAATTGTTTATGCAATAAAATATCTACATAAACATGCAAACCGAATATTTCACATTGGATTTTTTGCTCCCTTTGATGTTAAATAAGAGATAATTTTTTTGTACGTTCTTTAGACTGCTTGACATTGACATTTTCCCCATTTCCTTTCTTTTTCATAAAAGGCCCTAAGCGCGAAAATAACTCCCTCGCGAAATGTTTGTCCAACAAAATCGCGAAAATAACACCAAGCGAAAATTTCCACGTTCACAGTAATAGATCATCCGTAAATTACAGCTTTTTTCTATCATGGATTTCATATTTTCAGCAGTCTAAAGAACGTACAAAAAAATTATCTCTTATTTAACATCAAAGGGAGCAAAAAATCCAATGTGAAATATTGCATGTTTATGTAGATATTCTATTGCATAAACAATAACAAAGGGGTTGGGCAATAAAAGTTCTTCCAAAAGTCGAATTCCGGAACATTCCAGATATTAGAATGGCTGGTCAAAGGATCAAGTGGGGTAAAAATGGCGTACCTGTAAATGCGGGCAAAGGACAAAAAATGGTTTATCAGTATATGACAGTTTTTTTCTATGATTGGATAATAGCTGAACATGTCATAAATCAACATTTTACCCCAGGCGGGTCATTTCCAATTTATTTTAGGTCAAAATATAAATATGAAAATTCCTTAATCACGCTAAACTGGCGCCGGAAACCATTTCCAGTAGATTTGGGGTAAGATGTCGACAATAACCAAAAAACTTGAAAGTGGAATATCGTCTATAACTATTGTATTAGAATAAGACTAGTCAGTAGGTTTTCTTTTCTTTTTTCTTTTTTTTTTTTCATTTATATTACTTGATATTTTTATGAATCCGACTTCAAAACTTATTTTCCGACAAAAAAAAAAAAAATCGACCGCTATTACCAATTGTCACAATCTGGCGGGAGAAATAAGAAATATTAAACATTTGCCACTTTACAGCTTCTTAAAGTATATATATAACATATTTACTATATAGGGTCAATGAAATAAACAGTTGACTTTATTTATCTTTTTGTTTTATTTTTATTTATTTCCTCGTAATATATATATCAATATAAAATTATATTATGTAGGTACATAGCTGGCACTTTACCAAATGAGCCAAAAAGTATGGAAGAGATGAGCCAAGACGAGCAAAAATGGGTTAAACGACGAGAAGGTCTAAATGGCCCGCATGACGACATTGACTGTCAAACAGACTATATAGCCGACCTTTGTAAAGCGACTGGATACAATGAGAAGGTCACTGAATGTGGCGCTATGTTTCACAAATGGGAACATGATAAGGTCAACAATGTCGTCACTTATCGGGACCAAAGGTTCACGTCAGTTTTTACCGGAACAAAAGCAGCAGACCGCAAGCCTTGGTACGAAGACTTTGACGATAGTATAGAGTCTTTCACGGGCAATGAAGCTTAATTATTTACTTTGGTACATTTTTGTAATAAGGCATAACTGTTTACGTTATTGCATCATTGTGTTTGTCAGAAACTTACATAATTTAATATTTCGTACAAGCTATCCTTAATGTATCATTAATTTAGTGCTTCAACGCTGCAAGAGTAACTGTGTATCATGTTATAAACGATTGCTGTTTTTTATTTTTCAGCAAATAAATTTATTGGTAAAAATTTTTTTCCTTCAATTTGCAGTTTCATGTGTAATTCAACTATAGCCAGGGGGTACGCCGGAATGTCCACAATCTCCGTAACAGAATCGCATAGCTGCTCACGACAGACTATCACCTCGACGTGAAAAGCTATGCACCTCTGTTCCGGGGGTAAGAATGTCAAATCAAAAACAACGGCAGTAGAATAACGAAGGAAGAAAGGAGTGGAATTTACAAAAATCGAAGTCTAAAGACACGGCCAAAACGAGAACACAGAAAACAATGACGTTAGACACAGAAAACAATGACGCTAGACAGATACAAAGCACAGAAATAGAAATCACAACATTCAAAACAAAGGGCCTTAGTTTATTTTAGGGTCCCACTACTTTAGGGTGGTGATTTTTTCGTATTAACATTGGTTACTTTAAGTTAGGGTTATTGTTAAGGTTTTGGTTAGGGTTAGGGTTAGAGATAGGGTTAGGGTTAGTGTTATAGAGTTACATTTAGAATAGTCGGGAGATTATCCTAATATGATAGGGACCCCTAAAGTAATCTAAGGCCAAACAAAGGCACTCACAGTGTGAACTCCAATGAAACTGAGAGTGACATCAGATGCTCTGGAAGGGTAAGCATGTTCTGCTCTGCTAACAGCACCCGTCACACCGTAAATGAGTCAATCGAGGAAAATGTCAAAATTGGTCGTCAAATCCGAGAAGACGTGAATTTAGCTGAAAATGTCCACTTTCATTAGGGACAATGACACGTCATATCTGTCAATGATGTCATGGATGAAGTTAACATAGGTTGAAAAAAATCCTTGACTAAGCAGCTTTTGTGACAGTGTTTTTCTCTGTTAAAAAAAATCACTGTACAAACTGCACGCTCGACAGTAACGAATCCACTGTGTAATGTACACTCCATAGGCTGGAGAGGTAGGTATAAACTTTACGATGAAGCCTTAGTATTTTAAAGGTGGGTTTGGATTTTGACGCGAACTTGTTTCAGTTAGAAAAAATATTTTTTACAAATCGGATTTAAAAAAAAACTCTTATGTTTGGTAAATTTCCTTAGTCTCAAAGACAACTCCGTTAAGTAGTTCGTTTCAGCAGAAATACTGACCATCCATAATTTGCAACTTTCTGTGTCAAACCTGGAATTTAGGTATCACTGTTGTTTTTGACAGCCATTGCTGTAGTTTGGTCTCTTTTAGCTCTTCCGTGTGTTGGGTTTTTGGACATCCTAATTGTTTTTTATATGAGACATAAATTATAAAAATCGTCAACTGTGGAACTGAAATAACCACTGTGTCAATGTCTCTTTTCGTTGACCTTTAGTTCCTTAGGGTGTCATCAGCCAAGGCGTAAGTACATCATTACTGGTTCGATAATGGATAATTTGAAATTAACAAAATATATCCCCTTTTGCGCAACGTCTGTCTTTGGTTGATTCTGGCGTTATTTTAGACCTTTTCGGTTATTTTTGGAAAATAACAAGGGTGCTTTGCTCCTGGCTCTAATTTTTTTAATCATGGAGCTCCGGGCTCAAATACTAAAAAGCTCCGGGCTTCACTCAGTGAAATCCGGGTTTCACTCACTGGGTTCTGAGCTCTCAGAAAGCTGTGGAGTCCTTAGTATTATCCAGGGTTTTTTATATTTTTTTTTTGGTGTATGTTTTCATTTTTGGAACTTTTAATTTTGTGATTGTTATCTGCACTGTGAGCCATAATTTGTCGAAATTGCCCCAAAAAATGCCATCGTACGGAGTTTAAAATTTCTGCAAATTTTAGTTTTCATTTGTTTGATATGTTTTTACTCCATATCCTTCCGTTCTTATCCGCAAACGTTTCTTTATTTAAAATTATTTTTATTGTTCTATTTTTATTATTCTATTTTTTATACATTCAATACGTCTTATTGTATATCTTGAATAGCATTTGTGTAAGCTCTAACGGTGCTATGGCACTTTTGTTCCAGGGCTAATATTGACTCAATAAATGGGCGAAAATCTTTGAGATCACTGGTTTGCTTTAAAAGAGATGATATTGCATCCGCAAGCGCGCTGAGCTGATCGATATGAGTACAAAGTCTAAACTGTTGTAACCCCTTCCTGCTCAGTTCTTCCAACATTATAAAACTATATTCAGCCACGTGATGCAGCATAATATAAACGTTCGCCAATTCTCTCAGTGCACCGGAAATCTTTTGTTTAACTTTTCGTCTGCTTGATGGGAAATTATTATCATCCGGAAGTTCAAATTTTTCAAACATGGCAACATACAAAGTACATTTTTTCCTTGGAATCGTTCCGCACTCAGAAATTATTTTACGAATTCGGTCTTTGAAAGTTTTAATCGTTAGTGGATCCCTCGCAATTCTGTGATTTAAGGCCAATTTTTGATAACTCGATGCATGGTTTGTGCTTTTAAACGGATGACGGTGATCTCGATACGATATTTTAACGGTAGGCATCGTCTTTTTAGTCAATATATCCTTTTTATTACGAAAACAGTTTTTGTAATTTCTGTGATATGGATGAATACTCAAACATCCCCAGCAAAACTGTACACCACACATACAACTAATAAATATACCACTCCCAACTCTTTCAATATATATTCTACAATTCGGACACTGCTTGAAATCTCCGATTGGTTTTGTTTCTTGAAGAAGATCAAATGCCTTTTTGACTTCTGGTTGTTTTAGCGTTATCCAATATTGATTTGCACATTCACACGAAACTGGCCAATGGGCATATTTATGGCACAGAAAACACATATCCAATCCACATTCACATGCAATACTTGATGCGTTCTTTGGATTTTCTACGAATATGACACGACTACAGTTAATATTTGGACAACAAAACATATTTTCCTGAGAGTTCAATGAAAGTTCTTCACGACGACCAATTAATTTGTTCACAGAACGAATATCCATAAATACTAACAAAACAGAGGTAGGGACTACATTTTGGCATTTGTATGCTGGACACGTGATTGTCACATGACCAATATCAAACCGAACTTTACAGTACTTTTTCCAACAATCATTACAGAACATATGACAACATGCTTTCAGAGCGGTTGTTTCTTTGCAATTGTTTCCAATTTGATCAAAACAAATACCACAACATTCGACCTGATCTACCTCATTTGAAAATATATTGGTTTTTATCATGACGGAAGGATCCGACTTAAAAATATCCAAATAAGAACCCTCTCGAGAAATTGAATGGGACTCAATGTGCACATTTTGATAAATGTTAAGTAATTTAAAGTCAATACTTGTCAGAGATTTCAAATGTCCTCTTTCTTTTTCGATAAATGCTGAAGTAGGTAGCGAATCGATAGCACCAACTATCCACTTCAGAATTTCCATCATATTTCCCTGAAAATATTCACTCTCTGTCTTTATCTTATATCGCTTATCCTTGTTTGTTGAAATATTGAAAAGAATCCGATAAATTTCGAATGGTTCATTTTCCTTATTTTTCGGAACATCGTAATTAAATACCACGCATGCTGTTAGATCCCATTTGGTATACTCTTCCTTTTTCCACTTGTCATTCGAATGCCCATGCTGTTCCAACATGTCGCTTACATCAATGACAAACTTTCTAGGGAAGCATTGGCATTCTTTATACTTTTCGCCAAATTTCATCATCAGAGTTGAAGGATCTAACTCATTCTTGGGAATCTTGATTATGACAGAATCAAGTAAATGTCTATATAATTTTTTCTTAATCAGATTTTTGGTCTGATTACTGGTAACTTCTGCTGGTTTTTGCCGTTTTTGCACCTTCGCTCGCTTTGATTTCCTTTGAATTATATCTGAAATAAGTATCTTGGTAGAACCTGAGTCTCTTTTATAAATGTATTGTGAAAAATCATTGTCGTATCTTTTATGGCTAAAATCCGTATCCGTATCTGTATCCGTATCAGAACGTATCCACCGTTCTGTTAGTGCAGACTCATAAACATGTTGTTTCTTTGCACTTTTACAATAACAATCAAGATATCTTCTGTTTTTCTGCGTGTGATTTTTCGTGTATTGTTTTCTCTCAGCAATGTCAAGTAAAAAACCTGTCTTTTTGTATTGGTAAAAATAACCATGGTTTTCAGGGCATGGGTAAACCACTTCTAATTGGACTTCGATGTCCTCCTCTGATTTTTGTTTTTCTGTTTCAAGGGATTTTCTATTAATTAATCTTTCCCTTTTCTCAAAATCTGAATCTCCTGACGAATAATATTCAGTGACGCAAGATGAACTTAAAAGGTTATAAGACAAAACAAGTTTGATACAAGTATCAACACGAATGGAGAAATCTAATACATCATTTCGGAACTTCTCGGGAATTTCCCAGCGTTGTCTTTTATTAAGAGAGTAGGCTATATTATCTGTATCTATATCATAATCATCCAAAACTGTGTTTGCCTCATCAAATGTAGACCGATACAAGTAGGCGGAACGCTTGTACTGACGATAAAACCTGAAAAAGTGAAAAGAAATATAGAGCGACTGTAATAGATTGTATTAGAGGTAAGTTCCATAAAAAAGAGGTCATGATATTTAAAAAGTGTTGACGCCATTGTGTTTACTTGTGGCCAATGTTTACTACCACGGCATTGCATTCATAAAATATAACTCACAAACCCTTCATAAGTATAATTTTGTCTGGGATGCTTTAATTGTTTGCATTATCAAAAGTAAGCCCTAAATGGCCCGAAATAAGTTAAAAACGTTAATAAATCAATGGAAACAAACCATGCAAATCCAATAACCCGAATATCAATAAAAAAAAATTTATAAGATGGCAAGCCATTGACCAACATATTTCTGACTTGGAACAGGTGCAAAAATTGCGGTGCACTGGGTTAAACTCGTTTTCTTGAATCCACCCCCCCTTATGTGTAGTGAATGGCTAAAAAATACACAAAAGACCCACAGTAAAAATCAAACTAGAAAAAAGTCCAACTTATCAAGACGAGTACCTTTACAATAAAGTACATAAAACATGAAGACAATACACACGGGTACTGTCCTGACAAATGCTCGCAGTTACTGACAGCTTGCTGAGGATATAATTTCCGTTGACTATGATATCAAGCCTGCTAACATATAATACATCAATTGAAATACTAAGTTCTAAATATATTTTATATAACAGCATCATTAAAAATGAAAGGAGAACATGATATTGCGCAATGCCAAACACTGCAAATAGGAGAAATTGTTTTACTTTAGTTACGGTGTAAAGCATTGAAGAGCTGATCAATATTTTCGCCAATAAAAACCAGAAGTAAAGATTAAACAACAATATTGTATTTATATCCTTTATGAATAAATTTGTTCAACAGATCAATAAGATTGGAATGATAATTTTGGAATTTATGCGCTTTATATAAATGATATTTCAATAGAATAGGAAAATGAAAGCATATGGAGTGAATGTACATGTGACAGAAACGCACAAGATACATAGAAAACTCCAGTTTATCAAGGACAGTGTTTTTATTCCTGTCTACATCTTGATGTCACCTGAGGGTCTTCAACAAGAGGTGAACAATATTCACCCCCTCAAGCGAGATCAAGAAGGCCCCTAGCGTGCACATAAGAGGTATTCTTGACAAAATTTATATCAAGGTCACTCCTTTGCTCCCCACCCGCAAACTTGGGCGATGCTCAGGGTTATCCAGCTGAAAGCACCAGGGTTACAAGAAGAAGAGAATAAAAATGTTGAGCAACATCGATCGCAGCTAAAATATGTCATTGAAACAGCGGTCAATGAGGAAAAAGTAACACCGGGCAATGTGTGTCATTAAGTAGCCCGACGAAAGACAAAAATAGGGACAAAAACAACATCGATAGACAACACGGTGCACATCGAAATAGATGTTGGCAAACCTTGCAGTGTAACTTTGGATTTGAAACACCTTGTTGTATGAGAGCATTATTTATGTGACAATATAAATAAATCAACGTTTATATTTATGTTTATGTATTTTTGGGCCAAATAAAACTAGTTTAACCCCGCCGCAGCAGGTTTGCGCCTGTCCTAACTCTAAGTTAGGAAATTTATTAAGCCTTTGTGTGTCTTGTCTTTTTACTAGTTAGTTTACTTTATGTCTATAGGAGTCTAGGATGATGTTTATTTCGCTGAACTTGATTACTCTTTATTCAGGGGCCGACTCCGACCTGCCGTTGGGTGTGGGGTTTTCTCACCGTTCATTGAAGATCTTATGGTAGCTTTGAGTTGTTATTACTCCCCTTTGGGTCGTTGTCTCTTTGACACATTTCCCGTTTCCCTTCTTTTTTTCCACAATATAAAACAATTATTATCAAAAGGCGAAGGATATAATGATTCCCCTGCCTTCAGTTCTTATGATTTTTTAATGAATCTAAATTATTCTCCAGCTCTTTAAGTGGTTGGGTTGAGGATGTCAACTTATTTTCATTTTCTTTGAATTCACCAAAAAAAAACATTTGAAATTAATTTTTGAAAAGCTGAAAAATTCCATTCTTGGAGTTCTAATAATATAACAATTTACATGTTTATATGCAATAATTTTATTTAATTCACTAATCATACATGATTATTATGTAAATTAAATGATAACTAGTCAGAGCATGGCAAAATCGGCGTGTTCGGAAGGGCCAAGAAACTCAGGGCATAAGTAAAATGCGTGGATTAAAATTCTGATTGACAAACTAACGTGTCAACTAACTAAATACAACTTGATGCAGAAATTTGCTAGTCACAGTTTTTCATGAAGTTAAAACTTTCGGCATTGGTTCTTTTCTGGTCTTTATATCACAGACATAGTACGAGCTATGTCATAGCCATTAAAATAAAGAATTCAAAGCAAAAAAGGCATCAACACCCATATATCATCTCATGATTGTGACAGTGGAATAATGTGCTAAATTTTGGCTTGGTAATTCAATAATAATTTCAACGTTTGTTCATATTGGTTATTTGTTCATTATCAGTTTTTAAACATCTTTGAGTTTATGGTCTTCCAAGCGTTTAGATTTTATCTGCACTGAAGAGACATAACTTGTCGAAATGCGCATATGTAGAATTAAAGTTCACAGTAACTTCGGTATTAAGTCATTTGTTACCATTTGGTCGATACCACTGCTGATGGACTGTTAGTCTCCGAGGGTATTCACCACCCCAGGTGCTGACCCGAAAGCCGATTCTATTTGAAATCATACAATATCTAAATTTTTGTACATTTTGTTGAAAACTAAGAATTACATGTATCTCCCTCATGCAAAGCTCTGTCCTTACCTGATTTTGGCTTTACATTTAGATCATATTGGCTATTTGTTCTCTATCAGTTGAGTTTATGGTCTTCCAAGCGTTTAGATTTTATCTGCACTGAAGAGACATATGTTATCGAAATGCGCATATGCAGAATTTAAATTTACAGTAACTTCGGTATAACGTCATTTGGTCCTCTATTACGAAAATAAGAACATTTTAAAAGAGTAACCATTTCATATCAGGGACTCAGTTGTAACCAAAATTTTTGATCAGTCAGCATCCGTCAAAAAAGAGTTGGAAATTACAACACCAAAAATCAAAGATTTCAGAAATATCAAAACAGCTGCAGAAACTAAAAAATGAAAATACACTACTGAACTACAAATTACATAAAATTCAAAAAAGGGGAGAAGACGTGTGGTCATTAAGTGTGAAAAATTTTTTTTTAGAGATTATTCTGTTTTTCAAAAGTATAAAAGTCAATTTCTTTGACAATTTCTTATCCAATAATCTGTTTACAGGTTTCTATCTACAAATACAGTTTACCAGTTTTATCGCACGTTTAAATCTATTTTCTATTATCTTCTATAGCTTTACTTTTAAAGTGCTTAATATTTAATTTGTTTGTTAATTAAAATCAATACAAGTAAAATTGTTATCTAATATTTGGTAATTTTTGACTGATGTTTTATACTTCAGTTGGAGTCGGCCTTTCATACTAACAACACCAAACTAAGTTCAATGCTGCATGTCGGTGTTTGAATCGCTCTACCACCTTCTCAGTTTAGTTATTATTGGATTACTTAGTCCATTAGACACGGTATCGTCAGTGTGCAACACGACGTTGTGCATCTTAAGTCACAATGTGACATTCTTCGTAGCAGAATCAGTGGCTTCAAAATTATGGAATAATATCCAAACAATTAAAGATAATATCTCGTAAATATGGGATGTTTGTTATTTTGTTCAAATTCAGTACCTAATCCACTTTTTCTGGAAGTGCATCGGACACTGCTTTTTCTGTTTTTGTATCCACGGGAAAACCTAATAAAAATGACATAACTATTGCCGTCCTTTTTTTACTTAATCACAGCTTTCGTTGTTCTATTTATTTTGACAATAACCCCCTGTTACTATTTGTATATTCTTTTAAATTGACTTTTTGAAGTAGTTTTCAAATAACTATGTAGGACATTTTACATGAACCGATGTTATATTTTAGTACTAGATTGAAAAGATTGAAATTTAAATTTGTATACAAAATAACACTTTTAAATGTCAAAATAAGCTAGTCTTTCATGTGTGTATGTGAATCGAAGTTCAATATATCTGTACACAACTGTTTTCTCTGCAAGTTTAAAGTTTTATTTATGTAAACTTGTGTTTGGTTACATGTACACAAATGTATGCACGTGTGTTGCAAAAAAGGGGGATTTTGATAAATTAATAAACTCAACTGACTAAAAAGGTTTTTCTCGATGTAAAAGGGTTGATTTGATTTCCTAAATATCCGCTAAATATATGAAACCATCAGTGTCCGTTTGTTCAAAACAGGGCAGTTTAAAGACTTTTATTTGGGCTCAGCATGTAGTTCGGTTGTAAAGAAGAATACTAGTATACTACTGTAATTTATCTTAAGCAATGAAGACGTTAAATGTTCAGCCTATTTGCTACAATTAAGCAAAACATGACAAAGACACAAACTTTTCTAATCCGGGGGGGGGGGGGGGGGGGATTTCCCTGAATTGAATGAAATAAGAAGTGCATTCAGACTCTCAAAGACATTACATTTAATGTGTCTCAGTGGTATTATTCCGCCATTTTTGTCTAATAATTGTTCAATTATGTTTCATTCATTAAGAAATTCAACAAAATAATTATTTAGAATGAAAAGAAAGTTCAAATGTATTTAAAATTTATATTCCTTATCATTTTCGTTACAAAAACGTGAGCTAAAACACATGAGCTTTGAATCTATTGCTGGATTTAGAGAACACAGAAATTATTCAAGGGATATATCACTAGAGAAATTAACATTTTGCAATTTTTCTCTCTTATTTCAACAGTGACCCCTAATTTTTATTTTCTATATGTATGCTACATAATAATAATTAAACACATGCAAAATATGAAAAAATTCTATAATAGATTTTTCAAACTATAGTCTCATATAAACATTTTCCCTATCATTTCTATGTAAAATCCTGAAATTTCAAATTTCAGATTTTGTGCTTAAATGTACGGTGACCCCCAAATTTTATTTTACATTTTGAACAATAATACAATTATGTTTCTACACAGAAAATTTCACAAAATTCTATAATAGGAAATTAATACCCTGCAGACACCTTAAATTGAATCAGAGTCGTCATGGAGATGTTCTGATTTCGAGATTCATTATAAAAATATTGCTTTGAATGACATAATTATAATAACAAATAAAACACCAATATAACTGAGTAATAAATAACGGATTTAGTGTAAAAGGGGGGTGTGAACTGGTGATTGGTGTCTTATTCTGCGTTCACGCGGGATTTAAAACGCTCACTCTGGCCACACGTCATTCTCAATTCGAACTGGAATGGGCATTTCAATTCGAATTGACTAATTCGCATTAACGTCAACTGGCGTTCTACACGTGATATTCGTTTAAAGCCTAATTGCAATCCGCTTTGTGACGACTTAAGCTAATCCAAATTGACTAAATTGTGAATTCATTTCGAATATTACGTACATGTATGAACGTAGCATTAAATATTGTAAGTTGAAAATATTTAGCAATGAAACAACCATTACAACCTCATCCTCATCAGATGAACTTGTTGCTGTCTTACATGTTCAGTCAACAAATACAACCGCGGTACACTGTAGCTATGACAACCATTAATGGCATTAATATTCAAAGCTATCGCTTCTATAATTATTTGTTACATTTGATAATATTTTCCCTTCATTATACAGAAAATGTCTTATTTAAACCATGCTTGACTGTTGAATTAATCAGTGATTACAGTCATTTTAGAGTTAGCGCGACCAGTCTGACTAGTAGACAAGAAAAAAGACTTCTACTTTACCGAGTATGCTAATGATGATTTATCATTAGTTTTTGTCCTTTATTTAACATCAATAGAAACTTATTTAGTAACGCTTCATATGCCACAAAACTGTCGCGTTTGGTTTACTAATCCAATCAAGCTATTGTGAATGTAATTAAAGGCCATGTTATGACTAGAGGGAACATCCAAATTATTTAAGGAATATCTAAAATTTTTGAACAAGTTATACGATATGACATGGTTTGGGTATGTTTAGTAATATATATAGCACCGCTTTTACGAATTTAAATATTTATTGCACGGAAAACGAACAGCGTTTTGAGTGCAATAAATATTTTAATGTGTAAGGCGGTGCTATATATGATTTGTAATATGACCAATGAAAAATGTTTTACCGACAGTACTGATTATGACAGGTAACATGCAATTAGCACGTGATAGAGAGCATGTACAGATGGATCGTTTCAGATTATAAAATAATAAGTGTTTTATTTTTCAATTATAAACGTATATTTCTCTTTATTTTATTTGTTATATTTTCAGAAATTGTAGCCACCGTGGCTTCAAAAACAAGAATTTAAAGAAATAGACTTTCGCAGAGGTGCTGAGATTTGACACCCTTATCTGGAATAAAATCTTTATGAATTCTTGCAAAATTTAGCCACAAATCAGATAAAAACTGAAAAAATGATGGACTTCTTTTTTCTGGAACTCCTTTGCCCCCCTCCCACCAGTTTATGAAGTATAGACTTGCCAATGCCTACTATATCGCCTTGATAAATGGTATTTTTTTTAGTGTTTCCATCAGAATAGAAATCACACTTTACCATTAATTGATTTTGCTATTGAAATAAATAAACTGCAATGTCGCTAACGTCGATTTATTGTACATATACCGGAAAGGGGGTTAATCTGTCGCAATAATTGAATGGTATAAAGGCACAGTCGTAACTTGTTACAATAGTGGTCTATTGACCCTCATTTCCGGGTTTCTTTGTATTTTTTCGAGTCAGTTCTCGTCATGTAATTCGTGGAAAGGCGCGGAGCTTCAACTTTGCATTTATTTGCATAATAGCGTTGCACTGTTTCTAGCACTTCCCATTCCCATACGGTTCAATGTGTTCTGTGAAGCGAGATTTTTATATAGTGCAATAACATAAAAGCCTGTAATATAATACTTTGTTGAAGCATTGCCCTCCATTTTATCAGTAAGATCAAAGGATTCATATAAACAGTAAAGCGGTTTATGAAGGGATAAAAAAATCGCATTCAATTGTGTATCTTAGAACTGGTTTTTAACCAATTAAACGGCTTCATACATCGGCAAACCATTCCCTGAATTAAAAGTTAAAAAAACTAATTTTACATACAAATGCACCAGCATTATGGACCGGTGTCATATAGCCATTTTCCCCCCATGCTAGTCTTTCCGGGGGGTAATTCTGGATCGATCCCAATTTTCCCCTCAGAAAAACTGGCATGATCCAATTTTTCCCCCATCAAATTTACGGGGGAAAAACTGGATCAGTCCTGTTTTTCCCCTCAATGATGACATGAGCCAGTTTTCCCCCCGACGTCATCGATAATATTCGCAACGTTCTTTTCGTCACATTTTTTTCTTTTCTTTTATTGAGAATAGCCGTTTGCCCTTATTTTAGGGAAATCATACTTTTAATGTTTTTTCTTATATGTACAAGTTGTAATTTTATAAAAACTATATTTCGCACAAAAATTCTGTGCAAATTATAATTTGTTTTTTCACTTTGTAGAAATTAGAATTTGTACAGAATTAGCTTTTACAAATTATAATTTGTACAAAAATACCCCAAAATGACCTACAACTTATACAAGATTTAAGTCATTTGCCGAACTTCGTTTCAATCAATGAATTCATTGAAAACATGTGCCATTTTAATGCAATAGAGCAAATATTCACATAATTTCACTCCATATTGTTCAATGAATTTTATATATAAAAATCATTATCATATTCCATTTCATAAAGAATTATTATCTTTTTCCTGGATTGGAACTCTCCTATTTAACAGAGGTACAAACATTCTTCGCTTTCGGTTATCACTCTTACGTTTGGCACAACTTAAACCCTGAATACATTTT